>CAIGRF010161344.1:22650-74371 GCA_903798235.1 Fraxinus ornus
TTAATTTTTATTTTTATTTTATTTGTTTTATTTAAAATCGGGGGTATTTTGGTCATTTTACACTGAAAAATAGTGAAAGGGATGTTTTCCACACTGAAACGTTGAAATAGGGGCGAAAATGCAAAAAAATGAAACGTTGGGACGTTTTGCACACTAACTGTCAAACGTATGGACGTTTTGTGCTAATAAGCCACTACAGAAGTATCCTGACCTTTTTACAGCCATATGCAATGCAGTTCATGGATTCCTTTCAACAAGTGCTCTTACGATATGTAAAAGGCCATATCTTTCAGTTTGGCTCTTCTTCCTTACGATTCTTATTGAGTTCACATCAGCATCTGATATGGTACTCGTGTTTGATGAGTTGCATCTCTCTTTCTTACCAACTACGATATCATATGTTGGAATTGTTGTTAACAATGCCCTTGAATTGCAAGAAAAGCCCCGAATCTTTGAAATACTAGCAGATTTTCTCCAAACTTTTAATTTGTTGCAACCGTCACGCCTAACATTTTCAAACGTTGTAGGTAAGGCCCTTTTTGGATAATTTCCGTAAAAAATGCTGTTAGTTGACCCAAAAAATTAAAGTCTGACTATTTTTCACCAATTAAATGAGAGTAAAATGGTAACTTTATAATATTACCATATAAAATATAATTAAAAAAATTAAAAAATAAAGCGAAAAGGCAGAAATGTGTAGTTAAATACGACTGATGAAAAACATATACATACCTTTGGAGCCGCTTTACTTCGGAAAGGTGAACCAAGCGAGCTGGATATACACGAAAATGAAGAACCAATTTTCATCTTAAATGCCATTCTTCTCTCCACGAGCAAAGAAACAACAGCACCATGCTTGATGCTTTTAAGAAGAACCCATACGATTTTGGGGAAATTCTGAGGAACTCATTTGAGGAATTGACAGCAAGTGGGGTGGATGGTGGAGAAATTGGGAGAATCTAAGGTATGGAAAGTGAAATGTACACTTAGTTTGACAGTCCGTCCTCATTATTATGAGGGAATGTCAAACCTGGTGTACATTTAACTTTAGTCATGGAAAGTTGTTTCTTTTGTTCTTTTCTTGATTTTGAAACATCTAATTTTTAGACATTCGGCTTTACAATGTTCTTTGTTCATTTTTTTCATGTGGAAGAAGAAAAATAGGATATTTTTAGTTCTTTTTTGTCTTCTCAATGGTAATATTATAAATTTACTATTTTACCTTCGTTTAACTTTAATTGGTCAAAAATGGTCAAAATTTAATTTTTTGGGTCAACTGACGACATTTTTTACGGAAACCGTCTAAAATGGCCTCATCTACAACGTTTGAAAAGGTTATGGGTAACGACTGCAACAAATCAAAGATTTGGGAAAAGTCTGTTAGTGTTTGAAAGGGTGAAGACCTTTGCTGCAATTATCCAAAAATAAATGATGTTTCTAGTTCCAGACATTGCTCAAAAACAAGAAGCAAAAATATGAGGCACTGTCAAATTTAAAAATTTTAGCACAATATTCAACCACCCACCCAATCGGTATAATTGCAAGAAGAAATATTCAATTCTGAATTCATAACTCTCTCTCTAATTTGCGTCAAATTTAAAAATGAACCTAAGACAAAGACTTTTTTCTTTCTTTATTTTTTATTTTTTATACAAAATTGAACTTGAAACAACCACTATTTCCTCGAGGAGACTTAGCTTACATTCCTGATCAGCTAATTAGCCAAGTAACTTTTAGAGGCGTAACAATAAACCTAAGCGAAGCATACAAAAGATTTTATTTTTATTTTTATTTTTTACAAAAAAATAAAATATATCACTAGTTCTAGGACAACACGTGGCATGAAGATAACTTGCTGGTGCAAGTGTATTTTTTTTTTTTTTTTGGGACACAAGTTGCATTCTTGTAACTAACAAAAACAAGTGTTGCCTATGATGTTGTGTAGTATTTCCTTTTTTGTTTTCTAATGGAAAGGAAGATCACGATATCGAAGTATCTATGTACATTGAAATAAAAAGTAATTATTCTCCCCAAAATCATGAGAAATGCGTAATATTTTGTTCTCTCATAATTATTTTCAACCAGTATTCTTGTCAGAGTTAAATCAATGTTTACGCTTTACACATCCATTTTTGGTAAGAACAACCTTTGACTAATATCACCATACATGTATCCAAAAGCATCATCTGCAAAAAAGGATCTTAAGACGCGACGAAGTGTTTATCCATGTTAAAAAGCGAACCTAAGATGCAAATGTATGCACCAGATGTAACTATACCTTTGGCTTTTTGAACATCTAGAACTAAAAATTTAACCAAGTATAAAATTAGAGCTCAAAAGAAAAATAGACAAATGCTATAGCTCCAGTATACTTTTTATACTTCTTGCCGTCAAATGTCTTGTCATTTATTTGAGCCCAAGAAAATTATATTGATCTTCGTTCGTATTAACAAATTCTACTGGAATCATACCATTACGTGTGCCTAAATAAATTTGAATGCATTCGATATACGTCAGGACTTTGAGTTTATTGCTGATATAAGTAAATCATAAAAGTAGAAGTTAGTTCATTTTATGTTTTACTATTAATGTTATGTGTTAGCCATTTAAAATGCTTTACAATAAATGGTGACGATGTTTCATCAATTTCAGTTTTTTTTTTTTTTAACCTTTGCTAAGACAAACTATGAGGTAGGCAGGACTACTTTACCCGACTTAGCCTTTGTTTGACACCCATTTTATGAAAGAATTTGATTTAGAATAGTAATTGATAGAAGAATATGTGGTTAAAAAGTAAGAAATTTTTTTGGGTTTATATGTAATATTATTTTATTGATAGAATGTATGGTTGAAATGAAGAAAGAGAAAAAAATGAGAAAGAGTATGAAAAAAGAAATGGATGTCAAACAAGGGCTTAGTTGTGTACGCCTTTCAAAGTGCGACGAGGGTAGTAGGGTCTCCTCATTCTTGTTCTATATACCACTAAAATAAGTTGCCCAATTAATGCAAAAGATCATAAAGGTTGGGCATTGAGACTTTGACAAAATGGGTTTATATATGTTTGCTCTTTTGTCTTTTCATTTCCAAGCAAAGTGATTGGTGGGATGTCACTAACCAAATTTTATAGCTAAAAAAGGATATAAAATCATTGGTGGGATGCATTTTGACTTGTTAATTGTGAGAGTTGTGTTTCTCAAAACACTTTTAAATTGGTGCTATTTGTATCAATTTAAACTGATGATGACCGTTAGATGCAATCAACGGCTCAGATTCATTCTTGGGATAATATTGTCGGTTGAGTTACTATTGAGACATTCACTTTTCATTTTTCTGAACTCTTCGTTTTTCTCTCTCCTTTTGGCTTTTTTGTGTTTGAGTCTGTAATTTGTTCATCTTTTTGAGTTCTCTGTAATTTGATCTAGCATTTTAGAGGTGGATTGATTACGCCCAAAGAATAACGCGGTAGTTGTAGTATAGCTTTGAGGTGTCGTATCCACAGGGGATGAAAAAATATTTAAAGGATAAAAAAAGTGATGAATTGTTCTCTTAAATGTGTAGTAAGATTCAATAAATAAATGATATGAAATCACCAATTCCAACCGAGTTCCTTCCTAGCTTCACCAAGATCTTTAGTTCCTCATGTGTTTCTTGAGCAAAAAGTGGTGATAGAATGGTGTAGAATGAAGAATGATGAGGAATGAGGAGATTTTGAATGTTTTTGGGGTCTTTTTTTAGGCTTCTCGCAGCATAAACATAAAGAAAACCTAAGTTTGCGCGGCGCGGCGCCATGGGAGCAGCGCCTAAGCGCTGAAAATCTGTAATTTTTGGGTCCGTGCAGCGCCTGAGCGCTGTATTGGTAGTGCCGGGTGCTGAGTTGTTGCATCATTTTCGGTATTTTTGTCATAACTTCCTCTTTCGATATTCGATTGAGACAATTCAAGTTGCGTTGAAAAGATAACTCAAAGGCTTACAATTTTACTTCAGAGACCATTTTCAAATTTGATCGTTTTCCATGTCAAAAATTGGTCTCAATATGAAGCTGAAAATCGGTGTGAAACTTTTCAGCTTGAAAGCTGATTTGTAATCATGTTTCGGCTATATTTCATCCCCTTGACTCCTTTCTCCATACAATTGACCTCTAACGCTCTCGAATCTTCATCACAAGGTTGGAAACAAGTCTATTGTATTTGCTCTTCAGTCCCTGAACTTTCACTTTCTTCCATTTTGATCATTTTTCACTTGTTTCTTCCATTTTTCATCGTTTTCATCCATTTGCAACCTAAACCAAGATATAGAAGTACTTAGTACAATGAATCATCAAATAATCATATAAATACAAATACTAATGGGTGAAAGATGTAATAAATGTGCTATTATCATGGATCTTGTGTGTAAAATCAGGCTTGAAAGAGTGGCTGATTTAGTGTAGATTATCTCTAAGTGTTTAGACTAGATCTGTGAGTTTTGAACTCTTTGTGTTTGCGAGATCTTATGATCGATGACCAAACTCTTGTATTGAGTGGTTCGCTGTAATCTTTCTCTATTGGAAGGTGGTTTTTGCACTAGTGGAACATGTTGTTCCTGAGCCCCCCTAAATTAGGTCGATTGGCTGAACTGGTCAACATTTGTGTGTGTTCTTGTCATTTTTCTTTATTGCTCTTACTCACTTACGTTTTATTGATTCAATCGTGAAGTGGTTTCATGCGTAAATCCCAACGTTAATATATTCTTACGTTTTCTTACTTATAAGATCTAAAGTTACTTGCTGAATGTGCTTTCAAAATTATGTATTTTGATCATACAATCTGATTCTCAATATATGCTGATATATGATTTCAAATGCAGGAGTATGCCAACTTGATGTTACAAGAGAGAGAGCAGCCTAATGTGAGGCAAACCCTTGTATCATCTTACAACAATTTACTGGCTTCAAAGGTTAAAACATTTTGCATTGGTGCCCGAGTATGAGTACTGCGAAAGATAACGTGATCTTGGAATTACACAGTTGCATTGATTATTTATCAACAATTCAACATGGTTCAATCAGTTCAGCATTCTCCTACAAATAATTCTCAAGGAAAGAAAACATGAGACCTTCAATTCCTTGAGAGTCTTCCAAGTAATCACAGCCTCGTTTTTAGCCGGTTTCATGTGACACAAGGATTGGCTCAGCTTACTTCGCTTCATTTCCATCTTCTGGTGGGTTTTATCATCTTTCAATGTTGTATTTGCCTTTCCNGAAGTTTAGAGTATTTGCTCTTCAGTCCCTGAACTTTCACTTTCTTCCACTTTGATCCTTTTTCACTTGCTTATTTCATTTTCCACCGTTTTCATCAATTTGCAATCTAAACCAAGATATAGAAGTACTTAGTACATTTAGTCATCAAATAATTATAGAAATGCAAATATTAATGGGTGAAAGATGTAATAAATGTGCTATTATCATGGATCTTGTGTGTAAAATCAGGCTTGAAAGAGTGGCTGATTTAGTGTAGATTATCTCTAAGTGTTTGGACTAGATCTGTGAGTTTTGAACTCTTCGTGTTTGCGAGATCTTATGATCGATGACCAAACTCTTGTATTGAGTGGTTCGCTGTAATCTCTCTCTCGTGGAAGGTGGTTTTTGCACTAGTGGAACATGTTGTTCCTGAGCCCCCCTAAATTAGGTCGATTGGCTGAACTGGGTCAACATTTGTGTGTGTTCTTGTCATTTTTCTTTATTGCTCTTACTCACTTATGTTTTATTGATTCAATCGTGAAGTGGTTTCATGTGTAAATCCCAACGTTAATATATTCTTACGTTTTCTTACTTATAAGATCTAAAGTTACTTGCTGAATGTGCTTTCAAAATTATGTATTTTGATCATATAATCTGATTCTCAATATATGCTGATATATCTATAATATATTAAATATCACATCAAGTGAGAATCATTTTTTGGATCATATTAACCTTACTACAATTTAATTATTTCAATAATATCCTACTTTTCGTTTTTCAATATGTAATAAATACTACAAAATACTTATCATGTATGAATTTCGTTACATTAATTATCAATTAATTAACATTCAAATTAATTTAAACTCAATGAATCTTGATCTACGTGAATATAGATTATTATAAATAAATTTATTCATATTCATATATCTAGAAATTTTAATGGGGTGTTTAAATTCATGTATTAAAATTAGATTAATTCTTATGTACCAAATGTAATATAAAAAGGTTGCTCATTTGTAGTTTTTCATCGTCACGAAAAATTTGAATCATAGAAATTAGGTTTTGAGAGTACAATTTTCTTCTCTTAAATTTTGATCCTAAATTTTATTTTCTTTAGATCGTTTGATATTTATCAAGTCCTCCCTAAGTTAATATCAAATATTATTTTTACAACATGTATAAAGTATTTCAGAATAACGTGTAATGGACGTTCAACTTGACTAGTGATTTCAAATGCAGGAGTATGCCAACTTGATGTTACAAGAGAGAGAGCAGCCTAATGTGAGGCAAACCCTTGTATCATCTTACAACAATTTACTGGCTTCAAAGGTTAAAACATTTTGCATTGGTGCCCGAGTATGAGTACTGCGAAAGATAACGTGATCTTGGAATTACACAGTTGCATTGATTATTTATCAACAATTCAACATGGTTCAATCAGTTCAGCATTCTCCTACAAAGAATTCTCAAGGAAAGAAAACATGAGACCTTCAATTCCTTGAGAGTCTTCCAAGTAATCACAGCCTCGTTTTTAGCCGGTTTCATGTGACACAAGGATTGGCTCAGCTTCCTTCGCTTCATTTCCATCTTCTGGTGGGTTTTATCATCTTTCAATGTTGTATTTGCCTTTCCTCAAGAACGAGAAATTTTGGCAAAGGAACGAGCTTCGGGTATGTACACTCTCATCATATTTCATGGCCTGAATCATCAGGGACATGCCTATGGAACTAATCCTGCCCACATTATTCCTCACCATAGTTTATTGGATGACGGGACTATAATCTCAACTCAATGCTTTTTTGTTGACACAGATAGTCGTGCTTTGTTATGCTCTCGTACCCCAAGGGCTCGGTCTTACATTCGGTGCACTTATCATGGATGCCTAGGCTTCGACCATGGTAACTGTCACAATGCTAGCATTCGTGCTAACGGGAGGATACTATGTGCATAAAGTACCACACTTTATGTCATGGACGAGGTGGATTTCTACCACATTTTACAGCTATAGGCTTCTCATCAATGTTCAATATGGAGACGGAAAGGCCATTTCTTCATTGCTCGGTTGCTCATCTAGGGGTCGAGAAAGAGTCGGCTGCAAATTTTTCGAACTAGGACGTAAGCAGAATACAAACCCTGCGATGAGCATTGGAATTTTATTGGTCATGCTTGTAGGATACAGATTATTTGCTTTCATTATGCTAAGGCGCGTTAGTGCGTGAAACATCGATTGTGAATACCCATGCCTTGAAAATGCTGTTTAGAGCATATTTTCTTTCTTAGTAGTCTTTAGTACTGTGGATAGCAAGTCAACAAAGGTGCCATTAGTGTATTTCATAGGAATATACAGATAATAGGCAGATTCTTGCTTGCTATGAAAATTGAGGTTCATTATCTGCTTTATTAAATTACTTTTAAAGTGATTAAAAATTTAAAATAATATTAAAAACAACAAAACGTTTTTTTTACGCCTAAGCCTCTCCTAAACAAAATTGACTAAGCACTCTGGATGAGATAAAACAACTAAAGATTAATCTAAGTCGAGGTCAAAATTAACCATCTTCACAATGCCTCAAATAAAAAATTAAAGATATTTATCGATTGGCATAGAGCTCATGTGCTAATTTTATTGCATTTATGGGCTTGTTTTTGAGCCCCCTCCGAACTTTTTTTTTTTTTTTCCTTCGAAAAAAGTATTTTGTAATAGTGTTATAATGGAAAATGTGTGGTTAGAAAATAAAGAAATTTTTTGAATTTACGTGTGATATTATTTTATTGAAAACGTGTAATTGAAATGTGATCAATTCACTGTTCAAAAATACATTTTGATGGAAAAAATGGGACTCAAGCAATGACTATATTGTAATTTTTTTTAAAAAAAGTCTTGTTTACTCAAACTTGCACAAGATGATTTTATAATACTCTAGTAATAGCTTAAAAAAAGGCTTGAAAAGAAATAAATTATTCATCGTCCTTCCTTTTGCTTAAAAAAGTCTTGAAAATAAATAAATTATTCATCGATGTTTCATTCATTGCAGTATCACTCTTAAAAAGCGAAAATCATCTCCATCTTCTTCAAATCGTAATTTAATCCTTGTAAAATATAGAAAAATTCCGATTGAGTAAAACCTTTGATAATTTAATGCCGCGTTTGATCTACATTATTATCTCATTAAAATAAAAAATATGATCGTTATCCATCACATCAACATTTAAATTCAAATTTTCTATCTCTTATGTGGGCCCCAATAACGGCTATATTTTTCATTCTTATTCTACAATAATTTGACTCAAACAGAGACTAAGATAGTTTGAACGAATTCTGTACTTTGAAATTAATTGTGCGAATATAGGTTGGATATCAAATTGAACTTGTTAGTGTTACAATAAATAGGGGATTAACGGTGCAATTTTCCCGAGTTCTTTTACAAAATTGTCCACGCCATTCTCCTCCTCCAAAATTAGACAATGTAGTTTTAAGACACGTTTTTAGAAATTTGATAGAAGCGAACAGTAGGCGACTCTTTACCTCTCCACCTCTTCAGAATTTTCTAGAGGAAAATACCATAAGCAAACATTTCTTCATCATCATCATCATAAAATATCATCGCATAACAAAAATTACATTAGAAGTTTGGGAAAAACCCTAGCTAAAATCTAATACATATAATGGATGAACAGAGGTCGGGCTCTCGGGAGATGCAGTGCGTGGGCAAGCTAGAAATCGCCAGGCCCAAGCCCGTGGGGTTTCTTTGCGGATCCATACCTGTACCCACCGACAAGGCGTTTCATGATTTCAATTCTGTTGCCGCCCTTGTTCCGTCTTCTCATACGTACGTATATGCAATTATGTGTATATATTTGTGTTTTGATTATTTAAACAGTGTTGAGTACTGCATATTTATTTATGTTACTCGTTTCGTGTTTTTTCCGCTTTGAAAAGAATTAGAAAAATGTTTGGTGTTCGGTATAGCAATGTGCACGCGAGCTAAAATTTAGTTGTTGGTGACTTGTTCAGTTGAACGTTTGGAAATTACAGTCCCAGGAATGTGCTCGTGTGTAAATTGGCAAGTTAGCTGTATGTGTTGGACAGATGCTCTTGCAATTCAAGAGCATTGCTTTCAGTTTCTGCTCACTTCAGCGAGCAGGGCAGCAAGGCAAAAGGCCTTGCTGTTAGTTTCTCACTTAACAATTCAAATAATTTTTATTTCTGCAATGAAAAGTTGCATCATTTCATGTTGATTCACATCAATTCGTGCACAAGTTATCTGTATATAGAGATTTTTTATTATTTTTTATTTTTTATGTAGTATTAGAGTAATATATATACAACACATTCAAATATGTATATTTCCTTAAAACCCTATTTTCAGAATTTATATGGTGTTCTCTCTCTTTTTTCTAGTTTTAAGTCTCCATATCCTCTCTTTCCTACCTGAATGTGGATTTTGTATATGTTAGTTTTCAGAGATAGTGCCGATAAATTGGATGTTTAATTGCTTGTTGATGCAATTGTTTAAACTCTTGTTTGTTTTGTTTATGAATTTTATGCCTTTTAGATTATATATATAAGTTTCTGCGTGCATGCATTCATAATTCGTGTTCTATTGTTTAGGGATTTGTGTGACTAAGAGCTTGTTTGTGAGCAAGTGCAGACCAGTTGTAAACTTTATTAGAATGTGATGCAGGAGAGAGTGAAACCATGAATACCAAGAATAGATCAAAATCTTAAAACAATCCCAAAACTATAATTTTATTTTTAATTAATTCAGAAATAACCAAGAAATAACGAGGCCCTAGCTATGAATTTATAGCACGTTAAATGACCAAAAACCTTAACTTGGACATAAAATTATTGAAATAAAACTTATTAAACGATAATGAATCTAGCCTGAGGCTCCCCTCTTTGCATTCCATCATTATCTGTGTATTGATGAACATTCAGCCTCAAATGGCGTATCTTCACACATCGTAAGGTGTAGTCCTCATTAATGTTAAGCTCATCCTCTCAATGACCTGATGTAGACCTATTATGTTGTAGCTAATACTTTTGTACTTGTTCTATATGAGTTAAAATGCACATTGTGAACACAATGAAAACCTACTACGAAACATGAGCACACTTCCTTGACATAACTCAAGACTTTTTGGAAGTGTTTAGACCTCTCCTTTGGGAGAGCATGAATTTTTTACTGACATTCTATGAGTCTTCTCAATTGGTGCCTTTGTATCTAGAACTTGCTCCATCAATTTTAACTTTCTAATTATCTACTCATACCATGACAAAAGAAAATAGCTCTTTCAAAGATTTTGCTTTCCTGTTTAACTTGGTATTAAATCTTTTACGTAACTCCTTTGATGATCTCAGCATTGGGCTCCTCATCGAAGATTAGAGTGTCGTTATAACAGCTATTAACCAAATCTAATTATAATTTTTTTGTAAAAAATCGGTGGTCCATTGTAATCGTCTCTATCGAATGTGTTCCACCATTTGGGATTGAAAGGAGTGAAAGGAATTAAATCAATGTTGGAGTAGCCACCAAACCAATGCCCCTTGCCACCTACCCCACAACTGAAAATATCATGATCCTCAGCACTCACGACAACAATTCCACCGTCACCAACATTGGCGGCCGCACAGTTGCTATGTGTTGTGTCAGCAATTCAATGTGCTAACCATGTATGTCATCTCTTCTTGCTCAACCCCGTTAATTATACTTCCCTAGCCAGATGTTAATGCCTAGAAGCCATGATCAAGAATGTTGCCTCACTTTAATACCAACCATGCAACGAGAGAAACGTGAACGAAGGAACAAGCCTAAACATTCATTAATTTTACGAATTTCTGAATGTTTAGAGTCAATAATTCGTTGATTTGTAAAAACTAATATCGAACAATTGACGATAATCTTCGATAAATTTTTTTATTAATGAAGTACTGATGCCAATGGTTGCGGGTTGAACGTGAAAATAGATGAACGCGTAAGCAATCTCGTTGATATGGATAAGAATGGGGAGAATAAATCAAAATCTTTGAACATTTCAAAGCTTTAATTTTTATTAATTCATTAACAAACAAGAAAGTATTGAGCCCTGGCTATGAATTCATAGGAACACAAAGCCCTTATTGACCCTCCTCGCTAAGTAACCAAAAGACCCTAAGTTAGACATAAAAATATTGATATTATAATAATTGTAGAAAATTAATCTAGCCTAGGGCTGGCTCCTCTTCATATTACATCATTTAGATTTTCTGGTCTACATTACAGTTTTTTTTTCTTGTTTTGATATAATTTAGTATGTGGTTTATGCAATAGAAATTAATTTAGGGAGGGACTTTGGTTTCTTTGAGCACGCGTAAGTTATAAGTTATTTCTGTTGTTTAATTTGGAAACAATATAGGGTGCAAGCTCCAAGGTATCAGATGATTCCAACAGAAACAGATCTGAACAAGCTGCCCGTACTCTCGAGTATCCCAGAAAAGGTACTCCCGATTGCGAAAGCAGAGAATGAAGGTACTTATTGTTTGTCATTTGAGGCTCATTATTATTTATAATTTTGTACTTTTTGTCTTTCCTCCCAAATGAAAGGTGTTCAGGCGTATCAAACACTAAAAAGGTACTAAGCTGGTGTAAAAATAATTGGCTTAATGTCTTTTCGGGTTTCAAGAGGGTGGATGATGTCATATGCTTACTGGTCCGAGTTCTTAGTTCTAGTCAACTTCTGAAGAAGTGGCTGATCCTTTTTCTGATTTGGACTGGAAGGATGGTCACATTCCATCATTCCAATTCTAACATGGATCATTTTCCAAGTGCAAAACCGTGTATTCCAATGTCACACGCATCATGAGAGTGAGAAATACGTGAGGAGGAAGATTTAGTAATTTAGAGTTTGAGATGGTGCATAAGGACATGAATGAAGGAAACAGCTTTAATTCTGTTACATAGTTAATGATAAGCAATTACATTTTGAAATAATGCCACTTTGGTGTTTTTACTTGATATAAAATTGGAGTATTTCCGTGGAAAAGGAAAAGGAAGTTACTTAGATATTGTAAAACATAGATACTCTTGAGCTTCATACTCGTTACTTATAGCCTTTGTTTGATTTTTTCAAAATCACTTTTCCTCAAAACTTATTTTCAACCACTCAATACTCTCAAAAAAATCATTTTGCATTCGGATTCATATCTTTTCCCTACTTTTTAACTACACATTCTTCAAAAGAAATCACTTTTCACAAAGTCACTTCTCAAAGAATCAAAATCAAACAATGGCCTAATTTCATGGACTCTACCAAATGGGAATTTCTCATATCTTACAAGTAAAGCAAAATTTCTTTTATTAATTTGCATATTTATCGAATATATAATTTCACTGTTTGGGAATTGGTGTAACTTGGATGACTCAAAACTTTCCACTTTGAAGAAGGGAGAAAAATATTCTTCCTATTTTTTTTAAGTTTGTCATACAGGTAGTTATGGACCATTCAATAGTTGATTGCAGCTTACAAGTTCAGACTTCCAATCAATGTTTGAAAGGGCTTACTCGGGGTATTAGGAATTTTCCATCGATGACCGTAAAAAAAAAAAAAAAGTCATTATTATTAAAATGCATAATAAGCTCATAATAAATCTTAAACTATCTTCAAAGAATCATAGCAGAACAAGCTAAAGTGTGCTAACAAACTAAAGAAAAATATATGAAGAAACAAAAAAGGAACCGTTTTTTAGTTTGTGAAACAGTGACTATTCCCCGAATTGAGTCTATAAGAAACACAAATTGTTTAATTTTTAGTGGCAGTGGGCTCTTCCCAAGATGGTCCAATAAGAATTTGTGTGTTTTGTGGTTTACACCTAAAGAAAGTAAATAAGTTTGGAGAATTAATGAGTGCACGCCTAACAAGCCTTGAGGTGGTGCATGAGGTGTATGCCTCACACAGCTGAGGCATACGCTTTCAAAAACTGCCTCACAGTAGGTGCCTTGAGGCTTTTTTTTTTTTGGCCTTGGGGGGTTATAAGCTAAACATGCCAAAACTTTTGGTACGAATTTTCAATCAATCCAGAAAAGCTGCATTCTGACAATTTGGTTGAATACTGGCAGATTCACCATGGGGAGGTGGTCCCATTACGTCAAATCTTACAAGGAAAGGGGAGGCACTTGCTGTATCTGGTTTGGCAGAATATGGAGATGGGATGGATGTAATTGCCCCAGCTGACATTTTGAAGCAAATATTTAAGATACCATACTCCAAAGCTCGAGTGTCGATTGCGGTACATCGTGTTGGGCAGACACTTATCCTGAACTCTGGGTATAATGTTGTTTTAAGTTATTGCAGTTTTATACATGTTGAACGCTTTTGATGTTTGCCTAATATCTTGACATCTGATGCAGGCCTGATGTTGAAGAGGGAGAAAAGCTTATCCGAAGACATAACACCCAATCAAAATGTGTAGATCAATCATTATTTTTGAATTTTGCTATGCATTCGGTAAGAATGGAGGCTTGTGATTGTCCACCAACCCATACAGCTTCATCAAAGGAGCAGCCAAAATCATCTGTTTTTCCTGACGAATACAAGTCCAAGAAAGAGTCATTTGAATCTTTGAACCATCCAATTCATGGGCATGGGTCCCTTAGGCAGAGTGATGAGATAGCTTCAGGGGAAGGATTTATCCATCGTCAAGAGTACCCTCAGTTTGAAAAGGAAAAGTTGTTTTTGGAGAAGAAGAATAAGAGAAATAAAGCTCGTGAAGCTGTCAAGGTCTCACAGATTAAAGAAAAGCCAAGGTGCACAGTGCAAGAATCTGAGAAGTACAGAAGAGTTAGTAATGATGAGTTCTTAAGAATGTTATTTTGGCAGTTCCACAATTTCCGCATGCTTCTAGGCAGTGACTTACTTATCTTCAGTAACGAAAAATATATTGCTGTGAGCTTGCATTTATGGGATGTTTCACGGCAGGTGGGTTTTTACAAAATGAAACTTGACCTTGTCTTTCTTACTCATCATTCACACCCATTTCCTTTGTCTATTTGAGAAGGGACTACTGTTCATATTATGCTTTTCTTTCTTTCTTTCTTTATTTTTTTTTTTTTTTTTTATTCCCTGGCCATATGTACAGGTCTCTCCACTGTCTTGGCTTGAAGCTTGGCTCGACAACTTTATGGCTAGTGTTCCCGAATTGGCTATCTGTTATCATCAGGATGGTGTTGTTCAAGGTTATGAGCTTCTAAAAACAGATGATATCTTTCTACTAAAGGGTATATCAGAGGATGGAACTCCTGCTTTCCATCCCCATGTTGTCCAACAAAATGGCCTCTCCGTTTTGAGGTTCCTTCAGGAGAACTGTGAGCAAGACCCTGGTGCTTATTGGGTACATATTGTAGTAGAACTTTTTCTTTGTAACCTTTTACATTGGTCTATGACATTTATCTTATTCCACACTTCTTCTTTCAGTTATATAAAAGTGCTGGCGAAGATGTCATCCAACTTTTTGATCTCTCTGTCATTCCAAAAAACCATCCTCCCGATAGTTGTGATGATAACTCTGATTCTATGACATCTCTGATGCACAGAAGGAGAAGTGATTCCATACTCTCTCTGGGCACTCTATTGTACAGAATCGCACACAGACTTTCACTCTCAATGGTGTGTACAAGTGTTATGCCTATTTTTGTTTCTGCTAGTTAGCGATTGCTAATAATTGTTTTGCTGCAGTCTCGTGGTAGCAGGGAAAGATGCGTTGGTTTTTTCAAAAAATGTCTTGACTTGCTGGAAGAGCCTGACCATCTAGTATGTTGTCTTCTGAAATTTTTAAGGATCAAAGAGTTACTGTACATTGTTTTTCACTAATTTGAGTATGAAAATTACCTTTTGACTGATTAAATGTGGTGAATAGGTGGTACGTGCACTTGCTCACGAACAATTTGCAAGGCTCCTCTTGACTTGCAATGAAGAACTGGAGTTGACCTCTGAAGCACTTCCAGTAGAGTCTGAAGTCACCATTGCTGATGCTGAAGAAGAATCCTTTGAGTTTATGAATGGGTTATATGCATCAAATGCCCATGATATAGTTCATCCCCCAGTTCCTTCAGTAGAACCTAACACTCAGGAAAAATTTGATCTTGAAAATTCCACAGAGATGGCATCTAGTGATAGCATATCTTCTATTGGGCCTGTATCATCAGGTATTGCAAATGTAGCATACGAGGATAACGTGCCGAGTTCCAGTGATGAGGATTTTATGGTCTGCAATTTGTCAAAAACTTCTGATCATGAACTCCAGACTGTTGCTGATCCAATATCTTCTAAGCTCGCTGCAATTCATCACATCTCTCAAGCTATCAAGTCTCTAAGATGGACGCGCCGATGGCAAAGCACCAAACCAGAGCTGAACCTTAAAAATGAAATTGAGGATGAACTACCTTCATCAATGGATTTCTCTGTTTGTGCCTGTGGCGACACTGAATGTATTGAAGTTTGTGATATCCGGGAATGGCTCCCAACATCCAAATTAGATGATAAATTGTGGAAACTTGTTTTATTGCTTGGGGAGTCTTATTTGGCTCTTGGCGAAGCTTATGAGGATGATGGCCAACTCTATCAAACCTTGAAGGTTGTAGAACTGGCATGTTTGGTTTATGGATCAATGCCTCATGACACCAGATTTATTTCTTCAATGGTTTGTAGCTCGTTATCCCACGAGGAAGTTAACATCAGAAGTGAAAACATAAGGTCTTTCGCAGGCGATGATCGTCTTGCTTTCGGTCAGCTGTCTTCAAATTTCCTCTTTTGGGCCAAGGCTTGGACACTAGTTGGGGACGTGTTTGTTGACTTTTACCTGGTAAAGGGTGAAGATGCCTCAAGGCAAGCAGAAAGGAAAGGCAACAGCAAAGACTTGAGAATGTCATCTGAAGTCTTGAAGGAGGTTGAGAGGCTCAAGAAGAAGCTGGGGCAATTTAACCAGAATTGCAGCTTATGTTCTTTAGTAAATTGTAGCTGCCAGAGCGACAGGGCCAGTAGTGGAAGCAGTGCAAGTAGCAGTACTAGAGAAACTCGCTCATCAGGTTATGGCAGAAAGCAGTTTAAAAAATCATATATTACAAGCAGCCATTATTCACGTCCTGGGGATTATGAAAATGTTGCAGTTGCTCAGAATGGGGACATTAGAAAAACTAATGAAAGTAAACATCTTAAGCATAACAAGACTAATAAAATCGATGAAAATTCTAATAGGATGCCAGATGCTATGCAGGATGTGAACTTGGCAGCTGAGGTAGATGGTATGGGGTCTAGGGTAGATACTCCATCTGAACCTTCTTCCAAAGGTAAAACTGCTATGAAAAATGGTGGTATTTTTAAATACTTGAGGGGTTCTATAACTGGAGATACTGATTATACTCTCTCTGTTGCCCTGAGTTGTTATGAAGAAGCTCGAAAATCCATGAGTGAACTTCCTTCTAGTTCAGCAGAATTAAAATCTGTAGTCAAGAAGAAAGGATGGGTGTGCAATGAACTAGGACGATATAGGGTGGAAAGGAAAGATTTGGGCAAAGCTGAAATTGCATTTGCAGAGGCAATTAGTTCTTTTATAGTAGTTGAGGATCATACTAATATCATTTTGATCAACTGTAATTTGGGCCATGGACGAAGAGCATTAGCAGAAGAGATGGTTTTAAAAATTGAAAGTCTCAAGGAACATGCTGTCTTCCACAGTGCATATCTGCAGGCACTTGAAACTGCCAAAATGCAATACAGTGAATCACTCAGGTATTACGGGGCAGCAAAGACAGAACTAAATGCTTTAGCTGAAAATGAAGGTTCCGTCTCAAGCAGTTTGAAGAACGAAGTAAATACACAATTTGCTCATACATATCTAAGACTGGGCATGCTATTGGCAAGAGAAGATACTGTTGCTGAGATTTATGAGAATGGAGTCCTCGAAGATTACTCTGTTTCTAGTCTCACTCGAACTCAGAGAGAACATAGAAAGCACGAGATATCGGCAAATGATGCCATCCGGGCAGCTCTGTCTATATACGAGTCACTCGGTGAGTTGCGTCGACAGGAGTCTGCATATGCTTATTTTCAACTGGCATGCTACCAACGAGATTGTTGCTTGAAGTTTCTAGAGCCGAATAGAAAGAAAAACAATCTAGCAAAAGGTGAAAACAGTGTGGTTCATCGGGTAAAGCAGTATGCCTCCTTGGCAGAAAGGAACTGGCAAAAGTCCTTGGATTTCTACACTGCAAGTACGCATCCCCTAATGTACCTCACTATTCTGATTGAGCGATCGGCTTTGTTATTTAGCCTCTCAAGTTACCTTCACTCAAATGTGGTACGTCTTGGGTTTTTTCCTCTTTATTTAGTGTTGGTTTTTAATATCTGTCCATCTTGTTTTCATGACAATTCTAGATATGATATGAATGATAATTTTGTATCAGAATATTATCATTTCACATATGGTTAGAACCAAACAATTATGTTCAGTGAACCATCTTTGTGATTTTATGATGAATTTATGTGAAGTTACGTGCTGTGTTACGTAGAGTACTAAAATAACTTGTTTTCACTGCATTATTATGATGAATTTTCGACTTGTGAGGGATCTTAAATGTATTTACTTGTGAAGTTTATTCGACGAAAGTCTTCTCCTCTAGATGTTACATGTTCTCTTAGTTTATTCAGAGCTTGTTTGGCTAAGCATAAAATAAGTAAAAGTTAATTTTAGTTATCTTTTATTTCTCAAACATGTTAATCATGTTTATTTTTTCTCAAGTAGAAAAAGTTGATTATTTTGGAAGTAACTTATTACATGTTTGGGAAGTGTGTATAAATGAATTATAAATAGATAGAAATATGTGGTGGATAAGTTCATAGTACTTGCGAATCCCTCGAAATGCATGGATAGAAAGTTGCTTGCGTTTATAAATGGTTTATAAAAATGAGCCAAATATAGGCTTATTTTCAAATTAACTTGCGTGCTTTCCAACAAACTCATTTGTTTATTAGTAAACTACTGACATGTTGCTTGTCTACCAGTTCCTTGAATCAGCTCTATCTCGTCTGCTCGAGGGACGTTATATATCTGAAAACAAGTCACTGAGCAATGATAATCCCGAGATTTGTGCTAAATTTTGGAGTCAGCTGCAGATGCTCCTGAAGAGTATGTTGGCCACGTCACGGTCAACAAAAACAAACAAATCTTCTGTCAGTCCTCAGGAAACTCCGTCAAATAAGTCTGTCGATGCTAACAAACTGAGGGAGCTTTACAAGATTTCTTTGAAGTCCACTGATTTTAGTCAGTTACACGATATGCACAGATTGTGGACATCATAACTACAACTCTTTTTAAGTTCCGGGTACTGGTAATATGACCCTCTGGCACTATGTATGATAATCATATTAAAATCCATGTTGATTTTTTTTCTTGGTTATGTTACTTTCTTGCTTGCTTCCTATTCAGTGTGTTGGAAACTACTTTGGAAGGAAGGATTATAGGATTTTGAAAATTCATTGCTGGACATTGATATGTAACTGTTTTGTTTGAAAGTGTCATAAATGTTTTAACACAATATATTACATATTTATAATGTACAGCGCTTTTAATTATTCATGTTTGAATGCTTTCGCTCGATTTACAGGGGTGCAACAGTGTGTTGCATTACAAGAACTCGGGCTAAAATGTTGAAAACTTTATACATGAATTTAAAACTGACAACTAGAGTTGCGTATAATTGATTTTTATTAGTACACACAGAACTCTCTTATTACATATTATTATTGCAAATAACAAAGACAAAAACAATTGCCAATATGGAATGAAAATTTCCACTATTTCATGAAGAAAAACTTTGAAGTGATTGAATACGGTAGATAATTTATTTTTCATGAGGTTTTAGATGAACTGGAAGGCCATACACTGGCATAGAGGAGGCGTCATATACTATCTTCTCATTTCGGATTGCCTTTATTAGTTTGAACCTTGTCACTATGTTATGCATGAAAACCAGTACTTCTAGCCTAAGCCTAGCATATATTTCCCGGGCACTAACGTGTAAGGTGCCGGTAAGCTCCCCTCAAATCTAGTAGGATCAACTTTTCAGGAAGTACAACGGATTCTTGTGAGTTGAATGCACAGTCCAAAATGTCTATAACAAGATTAGCAGTAAGACCCAAGTATGACAATCTTATGTAGCGACTGAACTAGAAGTAGCATACCTTCCATCCTTTAGGAATGATAAAACCAGAACATGTGAAGTTAGTCGTAGTTTCTCTGATCGCTCCTTTAGCAGGGAGTGGTAATCTGAATGATGCACGTGCCACGCTACAAGATAACTTCATCTTTTCGATGTCCTCCAAGTCAGTAACTCATCTGGACATTTTGATCTTGCAATCTACTGTTGTTCTATTACATTTTATGTTCATATTTCAGAGTTTTAGTCTCCTAAAATCGTGAAAGGAATGGCACAATGATGCAATTGCCCTTTGGCCTAAATGAGTTGGCCCAGTTGGAGTCTTGTTTGGAGACCCAACTAACTATCTAAAACTGTTTTAAGTTCTGGTGCAAAATCGTGTTTTTGTGGAATGAATTGAAACCGTGTTTTTATCTACTTACACAATTGAATGCCCATGATGTCGCCAAGTGTCACCGCTAACACCGTTGGATTAGGCGACCTTTAGGTGACTCATAAACGGGCTTCTAGGGTTCGTGATTTCACACTTGGCTTCGAGAGTTTTCTGTGGTTCTTTCCCTCCTGCGCCGTTTCTCACGATTTCTTCTATTCTTCTTGAGAAATCAGGTGTTAAATTGTGACAAGCAAGCTCACCATGTGGCGGATGAGGTGCCATCACAGTCAGCTGAGCAAGGTGCCAGCAAGCATTAAAGGTCCAACACGATAAGAACAATCTAGAAGAGGAAGAGGATCTAGAAGGCTTCACCACATGGAGTTTGTTATTTTGTAACCATATTTGATTCTTTGTAATTATTCCTTTTTGTACCGGTTTTGCAAGTATATATATGGCTGTATATTCATTCATTTATCATCAATCAAATACAAGAATATTGTAATCAAATCTTCTGGTTTTCAGCTCATTATTTTTGGATTCACCATTTTTATCTTAATTTCATTTCTTTATATGGTATCAGAGCCTAACAATGGCTGAGCAAAATGTCCAAATACAACCAAATGTTGAAATCCAAACAGATTCATCAAAAGCTAGTACAAATCAAAACCCAAAACTTAATACTGATTTCAAAACTCTCGTTCCTACACACCAAAGTAGCCCCTACTTTATTGGAAGCAATGATGGAAATGGGGGTATATTAGTTACTCAAATACTGGAGGCAAACAATTATCATTCATGGGCTAGATCTATAAAGCGAGCACTCAGAATCAAGAACAAATTGGGCTTCATAGATGGAACAATATGCGAGCCAACTGACCAGGCTGATCCTCTGATAGAACATTGGCTAAGGTGCAACGATATTGTCATTACTTGGCTCCAAAATGCCATGGCAGCAGACATCAGGTGCAGCACCGTATATGCTGAAACTACACATCAACTGTGGTTAGAGCTTGAACAGCGTTTTGCACAGCAAAACGCTCCTAGAATTTATGAGGTCAAACATGCCATCATGGTTCTAGTTCAAAGCCAAGACGACGTAAGTACTTATTTCTCCAAGTTTAAGACTCTTCTAGATGAGCTTCTGAACTATGAGACTATCCCCAATTGTACTTGTGGAGGTCTGAAGATGATGGTTGAGAACCAGCAACGAGATTGGGTAATGAAGTTTTTAATGGGATTGAATGAGTCATACAAAAACATCAAGGCACAGATTCTATTAATGAAGCCTTTTCCCACTTTGAATGAAGTCTATGCCACTATCCAACAGGAAGAGAAGAGGAGGCAAATATCAGTAGACGGATCTGTGAATGAACATCTATCTTTCATGGCAAAAGGAAACTGGAGAGAAAGTGGTAAACAGAGACCTTCACTACAGAAGAAGGATTACTATTGTACTTTTTGCAAAATCACAGGACACTCCCTTGAGAGATGTTTCAAGGCCAACCCAGATAGGCCTATGTGTTCACATTGCAAGATGCCTGGTCACAAGGTTGATAAGTGCTTCAAACTTCATGGATATCCATCAACTCTCAGAAATGAAACTCTCAGAAATGAAGGGAAGAGCATATTCAAACCAACTGCAAATCAGGCCACTGCCACTATGCCTCCAAGTCAGGAACATAACAGCAAAGCTCAAGTGCCAATGACTCAAGAGCAATATTTCCAACTCATGGCCATTCTGAAACCATCAACTAACCAGGATCAAAATACTGAATCAAACTCAGAAAACACCATTCCAAAAATCTGTGGTACATCTTATTGTTTATCATCTCTTAGAACTAAATTTTATGACAAAACTCCATGGATACTTGACACCGGTGCAACAGATCATATGATCTGTTCACCATCTCATTTCACCTACATTAAATCACAAATTAATTGTTCTGTTTCTCTGCCTAATGGGAACACCGTTCCTGTTACACAGGTTGGGACAAGCCAAGTCACAGAAACCTTAACTCTTCATAATGTCTTATGTGTTCCCTCTTTTGATTTTAATTTGATATCTGTTAGAAAACTAACTCTGGATTCACATTATTGTGTTATTTTTCTTCCTGATTATTGCTACATACAGGACCTTTTGACTTGGACCACGACTGGAATGGGTGAATTGAAGTCAGGCCTCTACCATTTAATGAAGACATCAGTCTCTCCTACGGCCCTTCAGCAAAGCTTGAACCAATTAATACAAACCCCACGTATTGCGGCTCCTGTAACCAGCTCTTCAGAAACTTTTGATATTTGGCATTATAGATTAGGACATCCATCATTTTCTATTTCTTCCAACAAAATCATTCCCAAACTGGATAGGTCTAAGCCATGTTGTGTTTGTCCTTTAGCAAAAATGCACAAGCTCCCTTTCCCTGTAAGCCAACACAGATCAGAAGCATGCTTTGATTTAATACACATTGATCTTTGGGGACCTTGCAATGAAATGAGTTATGATGGAACACGTTATTTTCTCACGATTGTTGATGATTTCAGCAGATGCACCTGGGCTTACATGCTAAAATTTAAATTTGAAGCATCAAAAGCTTTACAAGGTTTTTACCTCATGATAGAAACTCAATTCAAAACCAAAATAAAGATTATTAGGTCTGATAATGGGGGGGAATTTGACATAAGAGATTTTTATCTTGAAAAAGGGGTCATACACCAAAAATCTTGTGTTGAGACCCCTCAGCAAAATGCCGTAGTTGAGAGGAAGCATCAACACATTTTAAACATTGCAAGAGCCTTAAGATTTCAAAGTGGATTGCCATTAAGGTATTGGATTGAATGTGTGATGACTGCAGTTTATCCTATCAATAGAACACCTTCATCTATTATAAATCATAAAAGCCCGTTTGAAATTTTATTTCAAAAGGAACCATCATACTCTCATCTTAAAGTTTTTGGCTGTCTTGCCTTTGCCACAACACTCATGCAGGGCAGGCACAAATTCGATTCTAGGGCCAGAAAATGTGCTTTCCTTGGATATCCTTTTGGCATTAAAGGCTATAAACTTATTGATTTGCAGACTAATAAAATTTTTGTATCTAGAAATGTAGTCTTTTATGAGACTATCTTTCCTTTCAAAGAAATCAAAGCTGCAGAATTCAATAATCCTACTGATCCTTACGTCTATCAAAATCCAGTCATCCCTACTTCAAATAAACACATATTCCTAGAATCTGAAGAGCCACCACATATTCAGCCTGCCTCGATTCCTAGCTATGAAAATCACAGTCAATACTATGACACAACTCAAAGCCAAACTGAACAAACCACAGAACAAGTAGACTTGCAAGCTGCTGATGTTGAACCAATCAATTCTCCTTTACCTAGAAAGTCCACCAGAATCAAAAAACCCCCCCAATATTTGCAGGATTTCATATGTCAACAAGTGACTTCATTCACCCCATTGCAGGACTTGGCCAAGGCAGAAGGATCTGTGACCTCAGGTAGACCTTACCCCCTTAGTAATAATATCTCTTATGAAAGACTAACAGCTCCTCATAAAGCCTTTGTCAGCTCCATAACTTCTCAAATTGAACCAAAGTGTTTCAAAGAAGCCATCAAGCATCCTGAGTGGTGTGAAGCCATGAAAACAGAAATTGAAGCTCTTGAATCAAATAACACTTGGGTAATTGTTGATCTGCCACCTGATAAGGAAGCAATAGGATGCAAGTGGGTATATAAAATCAAGTTTAAAGCTGATGGGAGCATAGAAAGGTACAAAGCCAGGCTAGTTGCAAAGGGATATACACAACATTAACAATGCGTTTTTACATGGTGATTTAAGTGAAGATGTATACATGCAACTGCCTCCTGGATATGGAACAGACCACAGATCAAAGGTGTGCAAATTACATAAAAGTTTATATGGTTTGAAGCAGGCTTCAAGGCAATGGTATGCCAAGTTGTCTGCTTTTATCACTCAACGTGGTTTTGTTCAGTCAAAAGCAGATTATAGCTTGTTTACGAAGGTCACACAGAGCTCTTTTACAGCCATCCTTGTATATGTAGATGATGTTATCTTAGCAGGGAATTGCATGAACAGTATCAACGAGCTTAAGGCTGCACTTGATGCAAAATTCAAGATCAAAGATCTGGGGAAGTTGAAATATTTTCTGGGAATAGAAGCGGCAAGAACAGAGGAAGGAATTCACATATGTCAGAGAAAATATGCTCTTGATATCTTGGGAGATTCAGGTACTATAGGGTCAACGCCTTCAAAGATACCCCTTGATCAGAATACAAAATTGAGTAAGGAAGATGGTGATCCACTTCCTGATCCTTCTGTCTATAGAAGACTAATAGGGCGCTTGTTATATCTAACTATAACGAGACCAGACCTTTCATATTCGGTGCAATTGCTGAGTCAGTACATGGACAAGCCTAGAGTGCCACACCTCCATGCTGCACACAAGTTTTTGAAGTATATCAAAAGGGCACCAGGACAAGGGCTACTTTATCCTGCTTCTTCTGATGTGCAATTGAAAGCGTACTCAGATTCAGATTGGGCTGCATGTCCAGAGACTAGGAGGTCTGTGACTGGTTATTGTGTATTCATTGGTTCATCACTTGTATCATGGAAGTCAAAGAAGCAAAGTGTGGTCTCAAGGTCTTCTTCAGAAGCAGAGTATAGGGCAATGGCGCAGGCATGTTGTGAAGTAACGTGGATGAAGTATCTGTTAGAAGATCTACAGATTGAGCACAAGCAACCAGCAAAGCTGTACTGTGACAACAAATTGGCCATATACATTACCACAAATCCTATTTTTCACGAAAGGACAAAGCATATAGAAATAAATTGTCATGTTGTGAGAGATAAAATTCTGGATGGAGCTATAACTACTGAGTATGTTCACACAGGATCCTAATTGGCTGACATGTTGACAAAAGCATTGAATTCTTCAAATCTTTACTCGCATATGATCAAGATGGGAGTGATTGATATCTACTCTCCATTTTGCGGGGGGTGTTGAATTGTGACAAGCAAGTTGACCATGTGGCGGATGAGGTGCCATCACAGTCAGCTGAGCAACGTGCCAGCAAACATTGAAAGTCCAGCGCGATAAGAACAATCTAGAAGAGGAAGAGGATCTAGAAGGCTTCACCACATGGAGTTTGTTATTTTGTAACCATATTTGATTCTTTGTAATTATTCCCTTTTGTACCGGTTTTGCAAGTATATATATGGCTGTATATTCATTCATTTATCATCAATCAAATACAAGAATATTGTAATCAAATCTTCTGGTTTTCAGCTCATTATTTTTGGATTCACCATTTTTATCTTAATTTCATTTCTTTATATCAAATATACTCATTTGATTTCTAATACTATACACTGACTATTGATCTCTTGTGTGATTTCATGGCCTGGGTGTGATGTTCTTGAGTGAACCGAGGGTTTTGAAGAGGAATCTTGAATCTGTGATAAAATCTAGGGCTTGTCTGAGTGTCCATAACTAGTAATCTTACCTGGGGCTTGATTTGAGTTCAACTGTGGTTGTTCATGAGGCTTTGAGGAGCTGAACTGAAGAGGCGCGATCGGTGGTTGTTTCGGCCATTATAAAAGCTACGGTTCTTTTTCCCTTATTTCAGTTCTTTAGTGTTTAGATTTACAGAGTTGTGTACTTGTTATTTCAGTTATCGATTGTGGTCGATTATGGCTGTATTGTTATAGATCTTGTTGTTTTCTTCTGCTCAGTGTTTGTCCAGTTTGTGTACTGGCCATTTACAGTTTTTTTGGCGATTCCATAATTCCAGTTTCTGATGATTTTATGTTCTGTCACTTGTTCAGTTTTATGTATTCATGCTATTGTTGATTAACTGTGAGCTAATGATTTTTGATCTCCTCCCAACAAATCGTTCATCTCTACATACATGTAAAAAGTTAAGACGATTGACCCTTGAGAACCTCATTTTAAATATGGGAAGTTCTACGATATAGTATTGATTCTGGCATACAATTGGCTAGCTATAGGTGTCTGACATCCTAAGCTTTTAGACAAACTTAAAATCAGAAAATGTCAAGATTTCAAGTCTTCTTATAACCCATTAGTGAAAACATCGTTTCATGGCATATTTATTCTTTATCTTGATAATTTGTTATGTTTTTTAAATGAAGTAAATAAGGTGATTTTGAGGGTACGGGTAATAGTTTTAAATTTGCAGAAAAGGTGCTTAGATTAGATGTAACTCAAACAATATAAAAGCAACTTTTAATTTGTTTATGAAAACGTTATGGTGGGGAAATTACACCATTGGTCCTGAACCTATTACTTTTATTAGCTTGTTGCTTTTCAACTTACAAAGAAGTAAGTCGTTCCTACTAGTTTAATGCCCATTTGGTACTTCTCACTTTAATGGAGAAGAGATGGATCACAAATGGGGAAAAAGCGAGTTAAGGATGGCACACTTCACAGAGTTGGTGACGCAAATGAACGAACAAGTTGCAAAACTAGTCTTTAATTTTTTAAAATATGTTACTTCCTCTTTCTTACAAAGATAAATTTGTTTTCATTCTTACGCTGATTAAGAAAATGTAAATTATATAATTGGAAATGTAAATTTTTCTTACTTTTTCTTAATATACATCTACATTAAGTTATGATTTAAATAAGAGTAGTTCATATTTATTGATAACAAGGTATATTAAAATATGGTTAATAGAAAATTAAGAAATTTATTATACTTTTAACTAGGAAAATAGTCTATGACTTTGGGACATATAAAAAATGAAAATGAGTGTTTCTGAGACCGAGAGAGTAATTTTTAATTATCACTTCAACCGAAGCACTTTACCTTCAATTTTTTATGCACTAGTAGGAAGATAATCTAAAATCATAAGATTGAAAATATGCGTCACATGATGATTTAGGAAAGACGTTTCCATCATTAAGGACTCATTGTGTGAGGGAGGAAAAATTGCAATTTTAATCCCCCTACCTTTTGCTCTATTAGCAAATTTCTTTTCAACTTTTAAAAAGAAGCAAGTTGATATCTAAGGACACTATCGATCTCAATAACGTTATATTATAAATACAAGATTAATATCCTACCCATAGTGGGCAAGAGATATGGCAAGATGTGGTCGATATAGTCTAAAATATCGGTGAGTTGGTAAGATCACATGTTGCCACGTTATCGATGGGGTAAAGACATTTCCTGCTCATCATGAGTAATATATCATTTTTTATTATTATTAACTTTCACGAAAACTAACATTTCGAAATTTTTAACATTATCCCATATAGAAAAGTAAAATTTTAATAGAGTTAAAAACGTATTTAACAAAAATTATTCTTTAATAGTTAAAAACTGATTATGCACCTATAATGAAATATCAAATAAGGCAATACAAGAGTTAATTGTTGCAATTGTCACTGAACTTATGTCTATATCTTCGATTGCTCAATGAAATTTAAAATGTCGAGTTTGGCGACTAAACTTTGAAAAACGTTGGACATTACTTATTGGCCGACCTCCATTTCAAATACCTAACGAAATTGGCAACATGGTTGACAGAATGTAGATCTTCGTCACATTGTTAAAATTTGAGGTGGTCGAGTTTTGACCATTAAATTTTGAAAAACGTCTTCAATTGCTCACTAAATTTTGAAAAATGTATTCTAATACTCACTGAAGTTTGAAGTGGTCGAATTCGGCTAATGAACTTTGAAATAGTTGAATTTTGAACACTAAACTTTGAGATTGTCGAGTTTTTATAATAAAACATTGAAAAATGTCTTCTATGACTCACAATAAATTTGGATTTAATTAAAATTTATTGTTAAAATTTGAATTTAATTTTATTTAACAACAATTTCATTGTGTGTTTCATTGTAAAATTCAAATATAATGATAAAAATAGCTTAATTTTTTTTTTTTTTTAAAATGAATTGAAATTAATTTTAACTACTGTGTAGTAATCATTCCTAGCGGTATAGACCATACTTGCAAAAGCAGCAAAACTATGCAAAAGAAGTGATTACTAATTTCAATTAAACATACAATATATTTATTGTTAAAATTAAATTAAATTTGAATTTTAGCCCATGTTTGATGTCCATTATTAAAAAAAAAAAAAAAAAAAAAATATTTTAAAATAATAATTTTTTAAAAAAAAAAAAAAAGAGTTTTAAATAGTGATTTTTTGAAAAATGTGTAGTTAAAAAGTTGGAAAAAGTTTTGAGTTTACCTGTAAAATATTTTATTGTATAAATGTGATTAAAAATGAGTATGAGAATTAAAAAAATTGCTTTAAAGGGAGATAAACATATACTTAATTAAATCCAAATTAGTGACCAATAGAAGACGTTTTTCAAAGTTTAGTGACCCAAGTTCAACTATCTCAAAGTTCAGTGGCCAAAAATCGACCACCTCAAAGTTCAGTGAGCAATAGAAGAAATTTTCTAAAGTTTAATGGTCAAAATTCGATTATCTCAAAATTTAATGGTGTGACAGGGTTTTACAAGTGCATTTGGTCAATCACGTAACCAATTTCGTTAGAGATTTGAAACGAAAGTTTTGACAGTGAATAACGTACAACATTTTTTAAAGTTCAATGGTTAAAACTTGATATTTTAAACTACGATAAACAATCGAAGACATAACATAAGTTTACTGACCGTTAGAACAATTAACTCCGCAGACGGCAATACAATGGAGACAGGGGTGTTTCAGTAATTTCATGGCATCTAAAATCCTGAAAACAAAACCACCACCGTCTCCCCATCCCACCGCTATTATACCGCACCATCCTCCAATTCTCTCCGGCGGACTCCGTTCACCTTTCCAATCCCCATTATACGAAAACTTCATAATTCCCATCGAATCCTAAATCCACATCTCTTACGTATACATACATTGTATCTATACCTCATAATGCTCGAATGGCTCAGTACAGGCAATCCGGAGGTTTCTTCAACGGCTATGGCGGAGGAATGAGAAACGGAGGAGATCACCTCTCGATCGGAGTGCGAGGTGGCGGAACCACTTCTTCGGTCCCGTACCACCACCGTCGTCGACTGAAAGAGCCACACAGTTACAAGATCTCGATCGGATGCTGCATCGTGATACTAGCCTTCATTCTCTCGGTTTCGGCTTTTTTCTATTTTGCTTTGCAAAGTAAAGGTACACATCGTGATCTATTGGATAGGATGAGCGTGATTTTGATTAATTATGGAGATTGGGTTTTCACTGAATTTAGTTTAAGTTTATAATTATTGATTATTAATTAATGCAAGTTATTGGAAAGAAAGGAAACTAAAGAAATTGTAAGTGATTGGGCTGTGTGATTATTAGATTGATAGTTTGCACTGATCAAACCGTTAGTATCTACTGTGATTACTAGTTTGTTGTTTTTGAAGTGAGAGGATTTACATTTTCAGAAGCAGAAAGTATTGGTATGGATTATGAATTTCAAATTTTGAGAAGGCGCAGATCTACAGCGTCCCTGTGCATTTGTGAATCAGAAATGTGGTGTAGTAGCTGCTTCAATTTTATTTATTTTTTCTATTTTACTCTATGTACTAGAGAAATTTCAGCTGCGAAAGAGAACTATCTTGTAGTAGTATTTAACTCTAATAATTATTGTGATAACAAGTATATAGGTCAAATTTTTAATATTATGGTGCATTTGGAGATGCATAAGATTTCATATCATGGAATTTAAAAGAAGTTTGGAAATTCAGTAAAATACGTGGTTATAAACTTCAATGTAGGTATAAACTCAAGTAAAGCTTCCATTCAACGTATTTGTCTATTAGTGTTTTTTATTCCAATACAGTCTATCAATTTTGGGACTGTTGGGTTTCCTTATTTGTTCACCTTTTGTTGGTTAATATGGAACTAGGCCTCAAGATTGGAGTTTGTGAAAAATGAATTCACATTGAAATGGAAACATTTAAAATTCCATTGACAATGCCCTAATCTTTGAATTCAATCATAGCATTAGAATTTTATTAGTCCATATTAGTTGGTAGTTTATAATATGACATTTACTAATCTGTCCATGTTAGCAGCAGAAACAAACTGGCATAGAGCTCAAGATGATGACATAGAAAATGATACCGATTTTCTAATGAACGTGACCCGGACGCAGAAATCCAAAGAGCTAAAGTTTGGACATGGATCCGTTTTGCATGGTCGGGATTCACGGTATTGGGACAAGGACGACAGAAGAAGAGATGAAAATTACAGTGAAGCGGAATTGGAGCGAGTCCGGGATGATTCCACAAATGAGGTTCACGCTGCAATGAGAATTGGGGATAAGAAATCTTCTACTTCTGATTCTCATAAAGTTTTAAGTAACAGAAGAAATGGTTTATACAATGAGGCTGGGCGTGATGAACTAAAAATGTATGAAGCTGAATACGAGGCTTCTTTAAAGAGTACTGAACAGTCAAAACATATACATAGCAATAAAAATCAGCAATCAGGCGATGCTGCTTGGAGAAAGCATGATTCTGTGGATGCTGATGATGAATACGATGATGGTATTGATTTACAGGATGACCAAATCGAAGAATATGATGATGTTGGACACGATGACGAGGAGCATTCTGGTGCCCATGAATCCCACAGCACTGATGGAGAATCTTCTCGTGTGCACAATTCTAGAAACAAAAACCGAAAAAATATTGAGGCTGATAAAGCTTCCACTGATTTGTCCCATAAGGAATCACTTTTAAACTCTCAGCATTCCGAAGTCATGGTCAATTCTAGACATGTTAGTTTTCTTGATGGTCAATCTGTTCAAAGAACAACTCCTGAAAGGCGCTCAGGTTCCAAAAAGAAGACAAAACGTCGAAGAACCTCTGGTAATCACTTGTTCCGATAATTGCACAAGTTGCTTGGAATAAGAAATTGCCTATTTTTTATTGTTAATGCGCATGTTACTTGTTTTCTTTGGTCAGTTTTTGGTTCTGAGTGAATTAAAATAATTAACTCTGCTGATACTGTATTTGAAATAGCACGAATCTTATTCGATTCTATGAGGTTTTTTTTATCCATAACATAACTCTGAAGTAGGTTTTGTGATATTAAAAACAAACATGCATAATAACAAACTAAGCCAAATAATGAACTCTGCTGATACTGTATTTGAAATAGCACGACTCTTATTCGATTCTACGAGGTTTTTTTATCCATATCATAACTCTGAAGTAGGTTTTGTGATATTAAAAACCAACATGAATAATAACAAACTAAGCTTTATTCCTAATAAAAGCTAAATAATTCCTTTTCAGCTGCTCCGTTTAACTGATTACTATATCTACCAGGAGATCCTGCATCTTGATACTTGGAGACCATAACGGGCTATGTTTCTGTCTGTCTCTCCCTCTTCTAACATGTTCTATGTAAATTTTATGACTCTTATGAACACGAATCTCTTTAGGTCTACATCCGTCTTAATATTCTCTATTCTGATACTCTCACCTTATTAAGTTTTGCCCTTTAACAGCACAACTTCTAGTCCCATAAAGCCTAGAAAGTCTAATTAGTGTCGTGTAGAATTTATATTTTAACCTTAAAAAGAATCCACTATAATACTATACATCACATCATCAGTTCCTCCTGCCTTGTTGATAAAAAGTAATTGAACATAGATTTTAACACAATTACTTTTTGGGACAACATGAACATCTTTGGGGACCTTGATAATCTCCTTATTCCTGAAGGACATTCAATACTCTTAAGACTAACATAATACAAATAAGAAATACATAGAAAATAGTATACTGTGCTTTTCAAGGACAGAAAATGAAATAGGTATTTATCAGTACTGAGTACTTGACTACTTGGTGTAATGAATGAATGGATGGTTAACATTTTTTCAATTGTACTAATATATTAACAAGTGGCTTGACATTGCATTGACTCAATCAACTAATGTACAGAGTGACCTATTCTATAGCTTCTGTGCAGCATGGAAAATATGAATTGAAATAAAGGCTAGTGTTAAGTGTTAACACGAGCATATTGAAATGTAAGCAAAACAAAATTGAATCTTATGATGCTTAGCTTGTTAAATGTTTGAAATAACTAGATGAGTTATTTCCCTTGCTTTTACTGAATTTGTTATTGGTTTGGATTTCAACTCCAAAATTCCAGGTTCCTGTGAGATGAAAATGTTGAATGCGTCTTCACTGCTTGTAGAGCCTTTAGAAAGTAGAAAATTTGCAAGGTTTTCCCTACAATATACAGAATCAGAAGAGAAGCCCGTTGAAGATGAAAGATGGGAACCCAAATTCGCTGGACATCAAAGTCTCAAAGAAAGGGAAGAATCTTTTATTGCCCATGATCAGAAAATAAACTGTGGCTTTGTGAAAGGTCCAACAGGATCTGCAAGTACAGGATTCGACTTGGCTGAAGATGATGCAAAATACATTAGTAGTTGTCACATTGCTGTGATGTCTTGTATATTTGGGAATTCAGATCGCTTAAGATCACCAATGGGCAAAACGGTACTTTACCCCTTCCCACTTTGTTGTTCTTTATTAAGTTAATTAAGAAGAGCAAAATAAAATGATAAGCATTAACACGGAGTAGGATGTCGGTTTAGGGGTTTGATATAATCAATCTGAACAATTGAAAAGTGTTCTATAAATCTGTTTTTTTTCCCCTCGTTTTACTTTTGAAATGGAGAACAGAAATGGGAAAACATGCTTCAATATGCAGATCACTTGGCTTTTTATGGATTTGTTTAACACACAGGGTTTCTCTGGTATTCCATTTGTTAGAATGAATAAAGCTTGTTTAATGGAATCTGATTGTTGTTTTTATTATGCTGACCTCCTTTGCCTGTGTATATGGTTGGCATCCCCATTGGCATCTCATCAACTAAATCATGTGGCATATTTTCCTAATCCAAATCACTATATAGCACTATATCCCTATCCGTATTAGTGTTTCATAGTCACCAGTTTGTGAAGTTGAACTTGTAGCATCCAATGAGCTGGTCTATGCTTCTGATCTAACCTTTTTTCTTGTTTTATAAATTCAGGTCTCTCGTCTGTCAAGGAAAAATGTATGTTTTGTAATGTTTGTGGATGAAGTTACTTTACGTATGCTTTCTTCAGAAGGTCATATGCCTGATAGAATGGGCTTTATTGGGTTGTGGAAGATTGTGGTTGTGAAGAATCTTCCTTACGCTGACATGCGGAGAGTTGGGAAGATACCAAAATTTTTGCCACACCGTCTTTTTCCTTCAGCCAGGTACATTAAATGCTTTTCGTTTTATGTAATGGCTCCATGTTTGACTCATCTTGTCTGTACTATTTTCTAATTTTGGGTGGTAATAGATCTAAATTTCTAGTCTACGAAAGAAGAGTAAATTTATTTCATAATTCGTTCGTGTGTGCTGGGATCTGAGAATTTATGAATTCGTACTTCGACTTGTGCGAAACTAACAACCCTTGTTGGATATTAGATGAAAACATAAGAAAGTGTACACCGATTAATTATCCATTTCGTTGTAATTGTCAAACAAAATATTTCAATCATGGAGGGGGTATTGAGTTCTGCAACATATTAGTAAGATGATTCATAGGATGTAAGAAGATCAATCATGAAATTCTTGACTTGATTTTCATCTACACCATAATAAAAATATATTTTGCAATTTCTGAATTTAATCTTATTTTTTTGCTCGATAATTTTCCACTTATAAACTGCTTTTCTAAATGTCCCTTTTGCGTTTTACTTTATCCATTTGCTTCTGGAAATTATTTCAGGTACTCAATTTGGTTGGATAGTAAACTTCGTCTCCAACTTGATCCGATGCTTATCTTGGAATATTTCCTGTGGAGGAAAGGTTATGAATATGCTATATCCAATCACTATGACCGCCATTGTTTGTGGGAAGAGGTTGCCCAAAATAAGAAGCTTAACAAGTACAACCATAGTGTTATAGACGAACAATTTACATTCTATCAAGGCGATGGGATGAAAAAATTTAATGCATCAGATCCGAACAAGCTTCTTCCAAGCAGTATGATTTTGCATTTCCATTTTGTTTGAAAATTGAAATCTTTTCTCTCAGCATAATCTTTATTTGTGTATAATATTTTTGTTTCTTTGACAGATGTACCTGAAGGGTCTTTTATTGTTAGGGCCCACACACCAATGTCAAACTTGTTCTCTTGCCTTTGGTTTAACGAGGTCGAACGGTTCACTCCTCGTGACCAGCTAAGTTTTGCGTATACATATCACAAGTTGAGAAGGATGAATCCTGAGAAATCCTTTTATCTCAATATGTTCAAGGTGAGCCCTCTATTGCATCCTAACTCTAATTGAGCATAACCTACAAGGCAAGTTGACCAAACATTTTCGGTGTTCTTGAGCACTAATAGTTAGGGGTGTCCAAAAGTCCCGAACCGAATCGAACCCGAGCCGAGCGGTTCTTCACAAGTTAAATACCTGAACGGGTATCCGAATCGAGAATCAATGGGTATGGATCGGGTCTCGGGTCTAGACCAAGAACCGAAACTAAATATTTTTTTTATTAAATTATTTTATTTTTTTCTAAATAACTCAACAAATTAATTAAATAAATCATATCATTTCATAATTTTAAGCCTTGGGTCTCAATTTTTTTAATATGGATCACCGAGATTTTAATATTAATATCTACTTTTTGGTATTTGTATGCATTGAATTAATGTTATTCGACAGCTAGTTATTTATATATTTTTGAATTGAGCTACGTTAATTTGTAAAAGTTACGAATGAAATGTCATTAGTTATATTTATGTAGTGTTGTTGTAGATGTTAAAAAATTTAATTATGGTATGGAACCGAACTGAACCGAACCGAACCCGAACGGTTCCTTAATTATATTTGAACCCGACGGGTCATTTATTAAGTACCCGAAAATTTCGGAACCAAGCAGAACGGAACGGAACCGACCCACGAATAACCCTACTAATAGTGCTTGTTTGGCATGCAGTATTATATACAATAAACGAGATTATAGCTTATATCTCTTTCCTGATATAGTCTAAAGCACGTTTACATGTAATACAGGACTGCGAGAGGCGAAAGGTTGCGAAGTTGTTCCATCACAGGTCCGAGGAGAGAAGGAATATTGCCCAACTTGAGACGGCATAGTTTTCAACACGATGTTGAGCTTATCTTAGAAAACGATTCATTTTTTGTACAAAATGAATCACCAGGAGTAAACCGTTTCTTTCCGAGTAATTTGCAAAGTTGCAGAGGTGATTCTGATATCACACAATGAATGTAAATTGCCAAATTACCATGAAGAATGACAAATGCATACTGCTTTAATTGACATGAAAACAAGAAAACAAGTTCAGTTCTGGTGGCTTCTCATTCTTCTTGGAGGAAAAAGGATATTAAATTCCTGGATCCTATTTTCATTTTAATCTCCAATATCATATGGAAAATAGAAATATGAAGCACCCAATATTTTTATACTAGACTAGATATTCAATAATGATCATTCAATTTCACTTTGTACTTTTTTAGAATTCCGGGTGCCATTTTGTTCTCAGATTGATATAATTTTGGTTCTGTACAAGACAATGATGCTTGGGTATTTTTTTTATAGGATTCTGTAATTTAGCCTACAAAAACCTATTGCCTTTGTCTATGTTGATGGATTTATGTGACATGGGCTAATTGCTGTTGAAAGAAAATTTAGTATTCTCAAAGAAGTTCAATTTTATTGATTATTTATTATCTTCAATATGTCCTGAAATTTCTGATATGCTGAGGGAGATGGGTTGGAAGTGTCGATTGCAGTTCCATATCTGCAAAATTGAGTTTGTGTTGCTTTGTTCGGAATAAAGTTGACTACTATCTGGCTTACTTTGTTATACTAGTTAAATTACTTATAATTGGGTTGAATATATTCTAGTTTTTATTTTGTCTATGGTTCATGCCGATCTAGTTGAACAAATTGTTCATTGTTTGGCGTTAAAAAAATGGAATAGTTCTCGACTTGAAAGTATTCTACTCGATTCTGATAGAACATGAGGCACCATCAGTCTAGTGGTTAATCAATAGGGTTTTGCTTCTTTGCCAGAAAATTTTAACAAATGCTTTGACATAATTTGAAGTAGCAGAAGATGATTTGATAGGAAAGCTAACGATGTTTAAAACAGTTCATTACTATGTTGACATGTGGCATTATATCAAACTCTATGTCAAAGAATACGACACTATAACACGATCCTAATCAATAATGTTATGTGTACATCCGGATGTACACAAAGCATGACTTAATGGTTAATTGGATGTGTTTTGTACAGAAGGACCTTGACTGCTAAGAAAATGAAATTTTAGAGACTCAATTGCTCCGTTTTGGTAAGTTGGGATTCAAATGCGCTGCTATTTTTCCATTTTTATATTAATAAAGTATTTGGATACTTGTCATTCGTTATTCCAATTTTGGTGATTCTATTTGTTATAAATTTTCTACAGGCGCATTACGGCTTGGACTGGTTTATTTAAGTGATAGATGACAAGTGAAGTAACTCTACGTTGAAGCAATCACAGGCAAATGGAATCATCTAATTAAACAAATTATATTCTACCATACACTTGTACTTATCAAAATATACAAGCACAAATTGAGTTTTAAGCCTCGTAAATTTGAAGTCAAATACATATATTCTCCTTTTGTCACTTCATTTGATCCATCGTCACATTGATTCGATGAATCAATTCTACTTCAATTTACATTTTAAAAAAAAAAAGGTTGAACCCCAACCTTGAGGGTCCCCCACCGACACTGCCCTGGACCATCGTGGAGGAGGTAAATCGTAGGATGTGCCTCCCAGACGCCAGGGTGGAGAGCTTATGGAAAGGTCTGGGCTNGAGCCAGGTTGGAGAGCTTATTAACCCTATGGTAACTCCCGCTTGCAACAAAGCCAATTCCACCTTGCGAAAAATCGAACTCTGCACACTACCGCGCTGAGCACTAACCGCCCTCCCCTTTGCCACTGAGAGATTTGCCCTGGGGGCTCAATTTACATTTAAAGTCTCTATCAATGGTTGTTGAGGGACGCAATGCTAAGGAGTCATCTATCAAATCGTTGAACGTCCTTATGATCCAATGCACAATGACGCAAAACAATGAACTATCTATCAAATTGTTGACTAGACTGTTCTAATGAGATCATATCGTACTTGTGAATGAGCACTTCAGTATCTATATAAACCATATCCCGATCCGATAAATTGGTGCTTTGAAAAACAATTCTTTGACTTCTCAACTACGAACCAAACAAAGATGTTGAAACTTGAAACACAAAGAAGATGTACATTCAACTCTTCCAATCATCATCAATATTTTTAATTTGTGAAAATATGAAATCAAACTCAAATGTGCAAGAAAAACATGATGAACAAATGGCAAATGTATTTTATGTTTATGTCACCATGCCCGGCTCTTGATAGAACTACGAGAATTGTGTACAACAAAAACCTTTTTCATCAAGATCTTCATAAGCAATAAAATGCTTAGTTTTTTTCCAGAAAACAAACGTCCGTTAGATTTCGACAACTTCAAGGTTTTGACACAGCTTATTTGTACATCTCTATCAGGTGAAGACATATCAGAATCAGCCACAAGCTTTCTTGTGAACTCTTCATTCAAATCCTCCCACAACATGTCCATTTTTTCCTCGTTAGCAACGTCATCGTCTTCTTCTCCTCTTCGTTCGACCTTCATACCGCACGAAAAGTTCTTTCTTTGATTGTTGTTGCAAGTTTCTTTGCTTTCTTCTTTATTAACTAATCTTTCTGGTTTTTCATGCGGTGGGAGGACGGAAATGGGGCGGCGAGTCAATGAAGCGCGGTCGAGAATCAACGGTGGTAGCGGGGAAGCTGAATTCTTCTTCTTGTTGTTCAATGGCCATGGATTTGTGTGGCTGGATTGTGTAAAAAAGGGGTGTGAAGAATTAATGGGGTGGTTGGTAGTGTGAAAGGTTTGGTTGTCGATTATGTTTGGACATTTTTAGTTCAACAGCTACAACTTGTTACACCATACCTTGTTTAGTTGTTTATGTGAAAGATTATTTGGGACATTAATTTTGGGTGTGTCCCAATCAAAGTAGTGTTATTAAGTTGAATGACACATTATTCACAAAATCATTTTGTATAGAAAACATTGTGACCACATTTTATAAGATGCTAGCTGTGATTAGATGGTTATACATAAGTACTTGTAATAGCATGCCAGCGATAGAACTTGATTTGAGTTCAAATTTAACCGTTACTGATTTATGAAAATTGGACACGTATAATAAATAATACATGAGGCAAGTTGACGTGACAATTCTCTAACGACTTAAAACATTTTAAATAAAATGATTAATATAGAATTAAAATACCTAAGTTTATGTTTCTACATTACCTACTTATTATCTCTAATATTTGATTAAAAAAAATTTATCAGCGTGCATGCGAAATTTCAATATTAAGACCCAATTTATTATGTGAAGAACATGTTAGATATGTAATATTAGTAAGCACAACTTGCAGTATTGAATACTACTAGACAGGTCGGTCGCAATTACAAGATTTTAACTTTTTTTTTCAAATACAGAGTAGGCTCGGCTAAGCTTAAAAAGTTTGCATATAAGTAATTTATAAATAATTATTATTATTTATTAAAGTTATAAACAAATAACTAACTAATTTTGAAAGTAACACAAGAATCACTTTCAAAGTAAAAGTAAGTTGCCTGTTTGGAGATTAAAAGTAACTTTTTAAGATTTACATGCGCTTTTAAATTTGTACATTACAATCCAGCTCGCCAAAAAAGCCATTTTGGATTCATTTGACAAGAGCAGGCGGAAGCATCGCATCATGGTTTGAAGAACTAAATTATAACTTCACCGAGTTTCTATCCACTCAACGCATAAAAAAAATACGAGGAACTCAATTGTAGTGTCACAACTTCTATATGCCAAGTAAAATAAAATCTACCAAACAAATGTAGCCGAAATTTTATAATGAAGAGACGTCCTTGATCAAGAAGACTATGAATGAAGAATCAAATATTTAACAGTTTGAACTCGACAAAACAGATTCCAGTTTTTTCCGAAGGAGATTAACTTCTGAATTCTTAAGACAAGGTTATTTCCATCAAGCTCCAGTAGAAAAGCTGATGTGCTAACAAAACATGAACCTCTCGAGGCGAGATGAAACTAAAGAGTGAGATCCTTAGGGTCCTCAATTATCTTAGCCAAGGTTTGCAAGAAAGCTGCCAGATCAGCGCCGTATATCACACGATGATCTGCAGTAACGTTTACCTGGAAGAATTGCATTCGAGGGTCACCAAAAAGAAGTAACAAGAAGATTTGGATAAGAATAGGAGTCGTAAGAGCATGTTTGGCAAAGCTTAAATTATAATTTAAGCCGGTGAAACATACTTTTATCCACATATTTCATATGATCCACAATTTACTACTCACACATTTCGTAGGACCATCAGATTATAAGTACTTAAAGGCACTACCAAACAAGCACTAAAATGACCAAGCATCTACCTGCATTTGATTTTTCAGGCCAATCCGACCATCCTTTGTACCGACCAAAGTGGGTTCAGATGCACCAACGGCCATTATTGCACCCTGTGAAAATGCCACCAAATAAGCTTCTCTGAGGCATTTAAAGAGATAATTTACAATACCTACTGCTTTGGAACTTAAGTTTGAACACTTACAGTTCCTGGAGGTAAGATGGCATCAAATCGGTCAACACCAAACATTCCAAGGTTAGATAGGGTGAACGTGCCTGTAAAACGAGCAAACATGAGAAAGATTAATAGGGGATTAAAGCAATATAATAGCATGAAGAATGAAGAAAAAAGCTGCATTACAATCATCCATCCCATGGAAGATCATCATTAAACTTACATAGTTCTTGTTTATTTCATTCTTTCAAAGTCAGGATTGTTCTCCAACTAGTCAAGATCAAGATCAAATTGTGTCAATGACATGTTTCCTTCTAGCGAGTTCAAGGTAAAAATATAAGGTTGGTGACTTGGGTTCAAAAGCTAAATGGTAAGAGTTTCGAGAGAACTTCAAGTACAGAATAGAACAATTGAATCTTTAGGGGCGTATTCAATCTAGAATTTTGAAAAAGACTTTCAAAAGTCTAGGTGTATTCAATCAAGACTTTCTAAAACATCATAAAAGTCTTAGGATTTCAATATAAACTCTTTAAAAATCCTTAAAAGTCATAGGGTATTATATCAAGACTTTTTAGAAGTCTTAAAAAGTGATTGGATATTCAAAATGTCAATACTAACTTTTAGGCAGAAAGTATAAACACAAAATCTCATAAAAAGTCTCATTCGTCCCCCAAAACTTTATAAGACTTTTACAGAAAAAAATATCGAGCCCGTTTGGTAAGATTAAAATCGGATTATATAGAGCCCGTTTGGTAGGGATTATAATCGGATTAAAATTGAAAAATTACTCGTTATTGTTGACTTTTATTAGACGAGTGAGACCCAATAACGACTATATTTTCAATTTTAATTGAATTTTAATCGGTATCAAACGGGCTCTAGTTTCCATATGAATATTTCTCTTCCCTTTTTCATTCTACGAATCTTACCACCATAATACAAAAAATAATTATTTCAACATGTTATTATTATCATTCTCTTTTCAATATTTTCATTTGTTATTCTCTCTATCTTCTTTTTCTATGAAAAAAGACCTATAAATAAAAAATTCTTATAAGATTTGTCAGTCTTCTTTTCCATTGTTACCTCCAATTTTCATATAGAGATCATTTTTTATATTACAATTTTATAAAAAAATAAATTAAATTTATGATTAAATTTGTATGTATTGGTTGCTTGTTTAATTTAATAACTTTCTACAAGTTTGAATATTACAGATTTTTTTTTTCTTCATAACGTAGTACTAAATTGTTATTTTTTATTTGTGTTTTGGTTGTTTATTTTTCTAATTTAGGTGACTTATATTTTTTATATCCTTTAAAAAAATACTTTTATTCATATGAGAAATATAATTTTGAAACTGTGTTATGGACCATTTGGGCATGCAAGAAGCGGTCAGAAGGATGTCCAAAAATTTATATACAAGTTCCCCCACCCAAAATGAAAGATTGTAAAAATAAAACGAACCTTATAAAAGTGTATAAAATTCTATATTAGTCTGAAGACTTTCATTGATTGTGTAAAAAGTTAATGAAGTCAATAAAAGTTCATTGAACTCTACAAAAGTCATTTACTTAAAAAATTCTCTAAAACTCTTCAAAAATTCAAATTGAATACACCCTCTTAGGTTCTGTCTCATTTGGATTGTATAATTGTTTATGAAAGAAATAGCTTATTTTGACAACCAAATAATGGATATTCCGGTGCTAATACACCCTCTTAGGTTCTGTCTCATTTGGATTGTATAATTGTTTATGAAAGAAATAGCTTATTTTGACAACCAAATAATGGATATTCCGGTGCTAACCAAACACTTTAATATAAAAACAATCTATCAGGTATGAAAGTTAGGTAAAAGAATTGAAATCAAATGGGGCCTAAATTTGAGAAAGTAAAACCAAATTACTATGACAATTTTAGCCTTCTTGTGCATAACAATGAATGTGTTCTAATTTTCTTTCTCACAAAGACAGATAATGAAGAAATTATAACCTGCCCAGAGTTGTAAAATGAAAATAAACAAGAACTTAGTCAAAATATAAAACCTATTGGGAACACAAGTTCACAAGCTTGTTAGGATCAAGCCAAGCTCATTCAAGTTTTCTAGCCTTCAGACAAATTCAACCATGACAGGTACCAAACAAGCCATGCTTACTCCTATTGTATTCTAAAGTAAAGGACCAAATGAGAGTATAGCTAGGTAGAGTCTATCATACTTTCCACTTTTCTCCTCAATTGCGGATCGACATGATTCAGGTTTGGGGGGGACCCTAAGTCAAATTTATTTTATTACAGAGGTATATTTGGCATTCATTTTTCTTTATATTAGATCATCTTAGTTTCCCACTATATAAAGGATTCTAAGGGAAGCCCTTTTTTCTTGTGATATACATACAAATGTGTGTTGTTTATTATTGTTCTCGTAATTAGGGATCAGGTCATTACATATAACGAGCCAACAAAGCAAACATGTCGTATTCAATAATCACAAATCCTTAATGACATTCATCTTATTCAATTATATAAAGGCAAAGATTGCATTAATCTAAGAAGCATGGAACAAACACGACTTGACACCACAAGTAGGGGACAAATTGATTTAAATTCAATAAAATTTCACATTTATATATTATATCTCTACTTTTCATACTTTTCAATATAGAACATGAACATGGTATTTCGGAAATTATCTCTAAGAGTGTCCTAAAGTATAACTTAAGCATTTGAAATTTAAAAAATATATAAAAATATATGACATGGCACGTGACTTATGAAACACGTGTATTGGAGTGTTCAAGGATTGTCGGACAAAGAGAAGCCACCCTAGTAGGAGTTGCTCGTGCTTCATAGTCAATAATGCATTTTAGATGATATACAGTCACCTAAATTCAGTGCTCCAGCAGTTCCATGTTCCAACTAGAGGCTTAACATTTTTTAATGGTACGTACTGTCCTTATTGTTTATACACTAGGACGATTGTACAAGTTGTACTCCATGTTCCAAATAAGTTAAAATCCATTCATGCATACAATTGGCACAAGAGTTCAAAAATATAATTCTGGTTTCATATAGCATGAATTGCTTTGTATCATACTCTGGAAATGCATTTCCCAGATTCTCAAGTTCTATTTGTGCATGCTTGTGTGCATGCACAAGTTTCAACCACAGGCTCTCGCTTAAAAAAAAAAAGAAAAATCGGTTTGAAATAATCAAATAAGAAATGTACCTGTATTGTACTCATGAGGTTGGAGCTGTTTTGCTCGCGCCTTATCAACCAACTCCTTCCACTTTCTTGATAATGAATATATATCAATCTGTGAACGACGTTTAATGAGAAACAATGTTTAGTGTACCGTGTCACTAGAGAAAGGCAATTACACAAAAATGTAATAGTCCGATCATAAAATTGATAATGTTGGGCTGATACTTACTTTGTCAGCATCTTGAAGCACCGGTGTAATCAAACCACCATCAATGGCAACAGCAACCGCAATGTTGATACTGCTGTTGTATGTAAAGCTCTTACCATCTCTACAACTAGAATTCACAACTGGGTGTTTAACCAGTGCAAGTGCTGTTGCCTTCGCTAGCATTGCAGTCATGGTCACTCCCTTAGATTTGATCTAAAAATGTTCAGAATAAGTTACTCATTACTCAATTTGAACAAGAGAACAAAGAAAAAAGGCACTTTTACAGATGCTAATTCCCACAAACAATTTCTCTGATGAATGCGCCTGAGTTTCCACACATTCCATTTCTTAAACCCGATTATTTTCTAAAATCTACACCGACATTTTCCCACCTTCTAGCTACAACATCTGAGTTGACTCCGCAAATTGGTATAGAAATCTTTATGCTAATCTATCAGTAATTGACAGACTATATATTCACCAAAAGTCAGAATTTCAAAGCTTTTCCTCACAGTTATCTCTAGGACGACAATTTCTTTTAGCGAGCTACAGCATGTATAGATCTTTCAACTACTGCAGTTAGTAGAACTCATAAAACCTGTATTTTTTGCATGAATCAATTTATATAGCAAATCAATTAACATAATCGCTATATTACCTTCTTGTACAAAGCATCCAGTGCATCAGTGGTAATTGTATACCCCACTCTAAACGTCGGCACAGCCAAACTTTCCATCATATTCCTACTCACCGCGCTCTGCATTGTCGTAAATAGAACCACCGACCCCAATTCCACCACAGCAGCACCACTACTCGGCTTAGCAGCCTCACTAGCCACTGCAGCACCACCACTGGCACTCACTTTCGCAGCAGCGGCCAGCTCCACATCCTTTGCCACTATCCTCCCATTAGGGCCACTCCCAACTAGTCCAATCAAATCCACCCCAAGTTCCTTCGCCAATTTCTTCGCGTATGGTGATGCCACGACCCTCTTTCCCCCCTCAGATGCCGGGTGCACTGAGGACCCCATTGCACCATTAGCAACAGAGCTTCTGCTATTCATATTTGCATTTGTAATGGCTCTGGGAGTTTCGTTACTGGTGGTACTATCCGGGGCGAGGTCGGTGGCGGCGGCGGCAGCGGCGGCTGGGGCGGCTGGGGCAGCGGGGGAGGATGATTTCTGGGCTAGAGCGGCTGCAATTTCGTCTTCCGATTCAGCAAGAAGGGCAATGGGCATCCCAACGGGGGCGGAATCTCCCTCCTCCACCATAATGGCGGCGAGGTAACCATCGTAAAACGACTCAACATCCATATCCGCCTTGTCGGATTCCACTACCACCACCGAATCTCCCTTGGACAGCTTCTCCCCCTCCGACTTGATCCAGCTGATGATTTTCCCCTCCGTCATGGTGGAGCTCAATGCCGGCATGAAAATTTCACGGATCTTGGAGTGTATTTGAAGGGCACGGGTCGGGTTGTGGGTGGTTCGAGCTAGTGGGCGGCGGAGAGAAGGGGAAGTGGTGGGGACGAAGGTGGTGTGGAGAAGGCGTGACATTGTTACTGTGTGTATGTGAGAGAAGGAAGAGAGGGAGAGATGGGAAAATGGAGTGGATTTGTCATTTGTGGGTGATTTGGAGGAAAATAGAAAGGAATTATTGGATTCATCGAAAGAGGGCGGAGGTTTCAACTACCTTACCTGTTGTGTTTAGTAATGAGATTGTTTTTGTTTTTCTAGTTTTCACTTATTTTTTTGAAGCTCGCTACATTTATACTTTGATGATCTACAATTTACCAAGTGACATTACTTAATTAGACAATTTAAATTTTAAACATTTTTTTTTTTTTTTGTACTCAGGTATCCCAGTTTAGGCAGACTAATTTCCTGGACGACCAGCCATCGACCTCTCAATAACTGGCGGAGGTAAACCTCCGGTTATACCCAAGTTGACCAGGGTTCGAGCACCCCTTATACTCCTGACATAAGGGAGCCTTCCTCCATGGTTATTACATTACCAAGCTGCTCGAACCAATATTGATTATTACATCACTCATCTGCTCCAATCAGGAATCGAACTCCCCACGCTGAGGTTGCAAGTCCAGCAATGTCCTTCCTTTGCCAACCAATATTGATTATTAGACAATTTAAATTTTAAACATTTTTTCATCCAATGTGTTGACGACAAAGCTAGTGTCAACCAAAATGAATAAAATCAGTGTACAAAGGGCAAAGTCCTACTTTTTTTCTGCTTCCTGGGAAGTTTTGAGTATCAATTATGATCGATTTAAGTAGAGGTACTTGCAAAAATACCCTTATTTTGGGATGATTTTGAAAAATTATGAGAAACGCGAGTTAAAAGAAAAATACACTAATTTTACTTACTAAACACCATAATATTTATGGTGCTAACCAAATAAGTAGCTCGAGTTTTCCACTCTTCCAAACTTTAAATCATTGGAGAGATCACAAAAAAGTAATTTTTTGGGATTTAATTTAACTCATAAAAGTAAATTTCTCCAATAAATTTTCAATTATGTTCAATTTCTTTAATTTCGAATCGGAGAAATGATGATGACTGTACTCTATGCTTTTCTACAATCCTTCCCCGGTTGAATCCTCCCTAAAATTCTCCTCTCTCACATTTCACAACGTTGATTAATTTAGTTATTCAACATTTGGGAAATTAGGCGTTTGCGATGCCTCTCTTGTACATGTTGCAATCACCTCTCGACGTTGCATACTTATGGGGTTCGATCGCTGTGGTTCATTCAATTCTGCAGCATTCAAAATGTCCAGAAAGTCTTGGCAAAGCTTTTGTCGTCTAATCTTCCAGCAATTCATGCACAAGCTGCGGTCAAAATGTTTCCTCTTAGTTGGAAAATGGAATCATTTCTTGATTTGACAGGTGTGTCTCCCTGCTAACCTTCTCTCTTTTGTTCCTTCGAATTTGTAGTAGAATTGATAACAACATTGAAGTTGGAAGCAGGGGCGGACGCAGACTTTTCAAACTAGGGGGGCACAATCTAACTTTCACAAAGTGACGAAAAAATCTCGGCACTGCACCCCACACCAACTATTTCCTCCATTTTACCCTATAAAGCATTGCCCACCCCTCTACCTATTGACAGCACATCAAATCTCGGCACTGCACCACATTGTTAACAACTCTATTGCTACTCAATTTGCAACATAACACCCCAGACGACTATTGCAACAATAGCGTCAACAAAGTTATGATATGAGAAGATGAACTAGATAACAAAGATTTACACGAAGAATGAGAAATGGATACTGAGAGAGAAAAAGAGACAAGGGTATTAGAAAGTCTAGACTTTTCCATTAAATGCAACCGATTGAAATTGAATGGGTTTAGAATCCAGCTGATATCTCAGAGGAAAAGGGGAAAGAGTTTGAAGCATCCCTTATAGTATTCCACCATCAATCTTAAATCCAATCACAATTCACAGATTCACAATTGCCCATAATGAAAAATAACTACTCAACAGCTTCAAAAATCTCAATTGCCTATCAACAGACAACTTCACAGAAATCCCAGATTCACAATCACAATTGCCTACTCAATTTCATCAAAATCCCTAAATCTCTAAAATCCCTAATTAGAAAACACTATCAATTCCCAAAATCCCTAAATCACAGATTCACAGACACGGTCACACACAGAACGATCCTTAAATGTGCACTCACATCCTAAATCCTAACATATCTTCAAATTTCATTCAAAATTCACAATGTACACAGATTGACAGATAACATATCAACAAAATTCAAAATCCCTAAATTCAAAATCCTTAAAAAAATCAATAGCTTACCTCCTTACCGCAGGCGGAGCAGGTTGCAGGCGTTGGCGAGTATTGAGTCTATTGACAACCAGGATTGCCGGAGTCGGAGAGACCGAGAGAGCTCAAAGAGGAGGGAGTCAGGAGAGATAAAACGGGCGAACTGCGAAGGCACAGAGCCATGGGGGCGAAGCCGCGAGCAGGGCTGCGGTGCGGTGCGGGAGAGTGAGAGTCGAGACTCGAGATTGAAGCGATGCCGTCGCCGTGGGTGTGGTGTGGGTGGCCGTGTGTCGGCCGTCGGTGTGTGGTGTGAGAGTTGGGGGAGAGAGTCGACGGAGAGAGCAAGACGGGAGAAGGGTAGCGGGGCTGCCTTTTTAATTTTGAAGGAAGTTGTTTTATCTTATTTATTAAAAAAAAAAAAAAATTGAAAACCTGGTGGGGTACGTGCCCCACCAGGCCCTACTGTAGATCCGCCCCTGGTTGGAAGTAGCATTTAGCTAACTTCTGCTCTGAAGATGATAAGTTAGGATTGCTTCATGTAAATGATATGTTTTACATGATTTGTATGTGAGGGAAATAGTTTACTATTTGGTATGATCACTTCTCTATAATTTTGTCATTCGCAAGCCGATGCTAGTTTAGGTTCTTCGAGCCTCGAGTCACAAACCATAACGATATTATATCCTCGACTTTGAATCCCAAGCAACAAAGTTTTTCCCAACTTGCTTTGGGGGATTGGGGCTAAAAGCTCTCTCTCACAAAAATTAAAGGCTTGAGACCCAAAAAAAAAAAAAGTATCGGGAAAGTTTTGAATTTTGATACATATAATGATTGAAATGTTTGAAGTAGATTGAGTTAATATATAAGAAAAATCAATTTTGAACCAATTTAAGTGATACATATAAAGTGTTTGTGAAAATGTATATACAAATACGAGAATGAGAAAAAGCGACATTTTATGTCATTTTTTTTAAAAGGGTCGTGGTTTATTTTATTTGAATTCCTTTTTATCAATTCAAGAGATGCATACATGTATGTTTATGAAAATTTAAATATGAATTAAAACCTTAATTTAAATTACAAAATGAGATAATGTAATACTTTGTTTGACATTTGCATATAAATTAATGTGGCGGAATTTAAAAATGACATTCTCTTATCATTTTATTTTTTAAAAAAAATCTCACACTATTTTATTTGTATTCTTTTTATAAATATGAATAAAATTAATATCTTCATATGTTATAGAGCTAAATGAAAACAAGATAATGACTATAAAATTGATAAAATGACCAGAATTATTGTCTCAATGCACAAATAACAACATTTGTTAAACATAAATTTCACTTTTTTTTTTTATTAAAAAGTGACATGTCCTGTTATTTTTTTTAAGAAGCTAAGTTTTGACGCTATTAGAAAGAGACTAAATTGTTATTGTTATACAATTTCATCAATAAACACCATTGATGTAAGCTTATATGTAAATATAAGCTAAATGTGATAATAATTTTATGAACTTCAAAGTGTAAAAAGGTGATGTACCCTAACATTTTTGAATGAGCTATGAAAAATTGACATATCATGTCTTTTTAAATCAATATTAATGCGGTATCTTATAAAATGAAAAAAGAAAGATTATTGAATGAAAATTGACATAAATTCAAGAAAGTGACAAGTATTAAAAAATGTGACAAAATCTGAAAAAAAGTGACAAAATCAATTTATGGACTTTTTTGGGCTTTCAGGTTTTTGGGCATGGTTTATACGTGAAGAGAAATTACAAAAAATCAGGGGTTTGAAGTTTAGAATTCAAAAATCAGGGACCAAACTTCATTTTTCAAAACTCAGGTGATATATAAAAACCATAACCCTAATTTTTCACTCAAAAAATTCAGGTGATATATAAAAACTCTAACCCTAATTTTTCACTCACTACCCCCTTCTCACTCTCTCGCCTCCTTCCCCTCTCTCTTCTGTCTCTTCTCTACCATTTCACCCCTCCCCCTCCCCTTCATCTGGTCCGGCAGCGGCTTGCTGCTGCGGCTGCTTCAGTGTGTTTGCTTCTAAGAGTCTGGTGTTGATTAGGGGCCACTTATTATGGGGCTGGTGTTGATTTATGGAGTGCGGGCTGCGTTTTGGCAGAGTTGTTTGCTGGGAAACCAATAATGCGAGGACGGACATAGGTATTCTCTCTCAAATTTGCTTTGTACAAGGGAAATTTCTAATTTTGTGGACTTTAGCTTCTGACAGCTGAAAATCATTCTATTTGGTCATTATTGTCATGGATATTTGACAAAGTTCAAAATCCTTATTCTCCATTTCTTTGCTAATTAGGTTGAGCAACTTCGCAAGATCTTTAAATTATGTGGTTCTCCATCAGAGGAATTTTGGAAGAAATGTTGGTCTATCTGTGACCTGTGACCAAGTATTGGTGGTAACGACGGTAGTCTATGACCAAATGTTTGGTAATATCTGTGACCAAATACTCAACTGTGACCTAAAAATTTAATAATACGTGACTCAAAAATAATCTGTGACCAACTAATTTAAAAATCTGTGACCTCAGAATAATATGTGACGTACAAATTTATTGATCTGTGACCTCGAAATAATCTGTGATAAAAAAATTTGACGATATGTGACCAGTAAATAAATCTGCAACTTATAATTATGAATATGTGACCATTAATCACAAATTATGAATATGTAACTTATAATTATGAATATTTATTTAATAAATATTTTTAATTAATTAAATTGATACATGATTTTTGAATTTCCATACTATTTACCTCACTCTTGAATTGAGGTAAAAATTACACCTTAAATATGAACTTTTCCCGTACGTGAATTTGTAGTTCTGATCAATTTTAAGGGTATTAGTCTAATATTTTATTTTTTGAGGTTTGTGGACCTAATTTTTCCTTTAAAGTATCAATTTTGGACGTTTTTATGAGAGCAAGTTTTGGGTAATTTTTAGTATCGATTTTTAAAGTAGTCTAACTCATGCTTGAAAATTTATTATCCAACAATTTTAAAAGTTTTGTAAAAGTATAAAATTATATATGTGCCCTACAGTGAAGTCTTTGATTTATAATTTTGTATATCAAATTTTTTTTTTTACTCATAAGTGATATTTTATGTATAAGATCTTTTTTTTACAAGTATAAATTAGTTTTTACTTAAAAGTGAAATATTTACTTATAATTAAAATTCTAAATTAAAGTAAATTTTATAGCTATAAGTTAATTTTGTATTTTTAAATTATTCTTTANGCGGCTTGCTGCTGCGGCTGCTTCAGTGTGTTTGCTTCTAAGAGTCTGGTGTTGATTAGGGGCCACTTATTATGGGGCTGGTGTTGATTTATGGAGTGCGGGCTGCGTTTTGGCAGAGTTGTTTGCTGGGAAACCAATAATGCGAGGACGGACATAGGTATTCTCTCTCAAATTTGCTTTGTACAAGGGAAATTTCTAATTTTGTGGACTTTAGCTTCTGACAGCTGAAAATCATTCTATTTGGTCATTATTGTCATGGATATTTGACAAAGTTCAAAATCCTTATTCTCCATTTCTTTGCTAATTAGGTTGAGCAACTTCGCAAGATCTTTAAATTATGTGGTTCTCCATCAGAGGAATTTTGGAAGAAATGTTGGTCTATCTGTGACCTGTGACCAAGTATTGGTGGTAACGACGGTAGTCTATGACCAAATGTTTGGTAATATCTGTGACCAAATACTCAACTGTGACCTAAAAATTTAATAATACGTGACTCAAAAATAATCTGTGACCAACTAATTTAAAAATCTGTGACCTCAGAATAATATGTGACGTACAAATTTATTGATCTGTGACCTCGAAATAATCTGTGATAAAAAAATTTGACGATATGTGACCAGTAAATAAATCTGCAACTTATAATTATGAATATGTGACCATTAATCACAAATTATGAATATGTAACTTATAATTATGAATATTTATTTAATAAATATTTTTAATTAATTAAATTGATACATGATTTTTGAATTTCCATACTATTTACCTCACTCTTGAATTGAGGTAAAAATTACACCTTAAATATGAACTTTTCCCGTACGTGAATTTGTAGTTCTGATCAATTTTAAGGGTATTAGTCTAATATTTTATTTTTTGAGGTTTGTGGACCTAATTTTTCCTTTAAAGTATCAATTTTGGACGTTTTTATGAGAGCAAGTTTTGGGTAATTTTTAGTATCGATTTTTAAAGTAGTCTAACTCATGCTTGAAAATTTATTATCCAACAATTTTAAAAGTTTTGTAAAAGTATAAAATTATATATGTGCCCTACAGTGAAGTCTTTGATTTATAATTTTGTATATCAAATTTTTTTTTTTACTCATAAGTGATATTTTATGTATAAGATCTTTTTTTTACAAGTATAAATTAGTTTTTACTTAAAAGTGAAATATTTACTTATAATTAAAATTCTAAATTAAAGTAAATTTTATAGCTATAAGTTAATTTTGTATTTTTAAATTATTCTTTACACATAATTGAATTTTTTTTTACTTATAAGTAATTTTACACAGATGTTTATTTTTATCTTATAAATAATTTTTTATTTTATAAGTAAAATCTTTAGTATAAAATAATTTTTTTAGTAAATATTTTTTTATTTACAAGTTTATTTTTAACAAAATATATGGGTTGAAAATAATTATTTTATAAAAGGTAAAATTTGAAGATAATTTGACAAACGATCTAAATCAATAGATTTGATGGGTTGAGAAAGATGATAAAAATTACGTTATACTGATTTTAGGTGGTTTTAAACCATAAACCACCCAAAATCACCGCCAAAAAAACTAACAATCATCAATTTTTATTTTTTACAACCGGTCATAAATGGTGCCATATAAACAATTTTTATTTTTTACAACCGGTCATAAATGGTGCCATATAAAAACAATCAAAACTAGAGAGAGAGAGAGAGAGAGAGAGAGAGAGAGAGAGAGAGAGAGAGAGAGAGA
>CAIGRF010161344.1:83016-100629 GCA_903798235.1 Fraxinus ornus
TCTAAACAAATTTTTATCTCCAATTCTAATAAATTTTATCCATTTAATTGACAATTTCCATAAAAAATAAAGTCAAACGGATCAAGTGGAAAATTATATCAATCAAACACATTTAATTACAATTCCTAGTAAAACAAATTATAGGCAATTCAATTCCCTGGAATTCATTTTCTTTCCACCCAAATTTCACATTTGCAATCAAACGGACCCTTAGTACAATTAGAATATGGTGCAGCAAATAAGAAAAATGCCATATAACTATAAATACCGATATTGAACTCTACTAGAGGCTCCGCCATTTTGTTGTTTTTGAGATATGGAATGAACAGTCCCGAGTATGTCATGTTATTGTTTCTTCCATGCTTTGTTATGTAGGGCATGATACAATCGACATGATTAGCTCGACCACATTTATATGTTGTCTGTTGTCGATTTTTATATCTCACAAGTGTACGGATCGTAATAATTAATATAGTGGACCAATGAATTCGGATACCGTTCTACGAGGACTACTATTTAACAATTGGTTAAATTATTTCTAATTTTTAATTTGATCGAAAACAAATAATAAGGTTTGTAATTGATGTCTAAATTATTCTAATTAAACTAAATTATCTAACGTGCACAATTTATCGAATTCGAGTTTTAAAATTATGAATGTGGATGCTAGAATTTACAATTTTCCTTATGAATCCCCTTTAACTCACCAATCAAGGTCCATTACTATTGTAGTGCTCGGTTGAATTCTCCTAATGTATTCAATTTATCCCTCTCTAATTATCATTGAGTCCATTGAGTTAATTCAATTTCATATCTCTAAGTATATCAATCTTAGTTAAACAAAATATTAGTTCTAAAAGTGCATCTAATGACCACAATTTTTAGTATAACCTCTATAAGTTATACTAAATTACCAGATTTTACTATGTGGTCTTAATCTACTCTCAATTCGTAATAGATACACAAAATCATTGAATAATTGGGGCCAAAAATTCAAAACATTAAATTCACGAATAAAATCAACACATATACATTTAAAGAACTTGAATTTTGAATAAAAAATAAATAAAGGGTCAATATAGATTACATTGTTCGCCCTATCTATGAATTTAGCTATAATAATGAGAAAAACAAAGAGTATAAAATTCATAACCAGGTTTTAAAATTTTGATCATGGAAAGAATTTGATCTTGCATCAAGAATCTTCTTCAATCTCAAAAGTCTTAAAATCCTAACTTTTGCTTTTTGATCTTGATGATTATATGTTTTTCTCCCTCAAATTGTGTGGAACTCTCTCAAAAATGTCAAAAACTTGTATTTATACTCTTTCCCATGTTTGTATCCAATGTAGGGTTTTTACGGGTTTCAATACGGGCCAAAACGCACCATGAATACACTTAAGCGTCGCCTCGGTGCCATGGGAGTGGCATTGCTGCGCCGCGAAGACTGTGGCGGCTTCACCTTTCGGGTGGAAATGTGCATTGCACTTCCTTTAATATTTTTATTATATTTTCTCTTCTAATATTCGATTGAGGCGATTCAAATTGAGTTGTAAAGACAACTCAAAAGCTACAACTTTATTAGAGATAGTTGTTTTCCAATTCAAATGTTTACTGGGTCAAAAATGGGTTTCAATCTCCGACTGAAAATGTGGAATATCCTTGTACGATTGAAAATTGATTTGTGAAATATTTTAGTCATATTTCACTCATTTTGACTCATAATCGCATCCAATTGACTCCTAGTATTCTCGAATTTTCATCGTGAGCGTTGGCACAATTTTTGAATATTTACACTTTAATCCCCAAACTTTGAATCTTGCCCATTGTTCGTTAATTTTCACTTCTTTCTTTCAAATCAACTTCCTTTCATCGAATTTCACCTAATAAACGAAATATACTATAAATTAGACTATAATTGTTCGAAATAACTATTAAATGTCCATATTTTTAAGTCCAAATAAGTATATAAAATACACTTATCGTTGTCCGCAGTACCACACAATGTATCAAGCTCAGCAAGTAAGGCGGGCACCCTACTCACTTTGACGAGCAACCCCGACCATCTTTGACACCACTAAGTTGCTCCAAGCTCATCACATACATCAAAGAATTTGCATTATATATATAGTAATGTTTGCTCAAGACAGCTATAAACCATGTCTACCAAGGGTATATAGATCATCCAGATCACAAAGTGACCTTAACTACACATGGCAATTTCCTAGCAATATCAGTAAATTACAGAAGTTTACTATGTAGTGAGAGTTTTAATACAATATTTTACGACGTTATTAGTCAATAATACAATACAAAATCTAGCTTGCAAAATGATGATCCATCATTTTTGTATCATTCCAGATGAGTCTTTTTTTATCTTCTTTCTGAAAAAGAAACCCAGTGCTGTACCGACCAATGGCCAGGTCGATATGATGGCTATATAAGCAAGCAGCCATATTGACTTCCTATTTTGTTGTGAAACCAGATATAAGCACCTTTCAACAATACTCGTACGCTTGGAATTCGCAGATTTTTCTGGGGTTTGAGCAGGACGGGTTGATTCTTCTCCACTTGTGAATTCGTGTTCTTCTCTGGCTGAAACTGTTGTATTAGTTTGATTGTGATCTTCATTCTCTTTAAATGACTCTTCAACATCAACATCAACATCTGTTCGTCCATTGTCCATGGCAGCAACCATACTGTCATCTGTGATGTTAAGATACGGGCCTCGATCAATTGAAGATTGCATTGCTGAAGAATGAGGGTCGATACTTTGTGCCTGTAATAAGAGCACACTTTTAATATGTGTTTGACACAATGTACTCGAAATTATCACAGTGGACAAGATTTTAGTTTTTTTCTTTCTTTCCTTAATCTTGTCCAGTGCTGTTCAATCTAGTATACCAAACATACCAAAATGGAGATAATAACACACCTTTTGATGATGCATAAAGGGACTTGAATGTAAGGCTTCAAAAAATTCATTGACTGCTCTCACCCACCTGCAAAGCAAAAAACAAGTTGAGATTACATATATACGCCAATCTTCAAAAAATAAGATTCTAAACATTACATTTTAACAAGAAATAAATTTCTTCTGAATCTAATTTTTAAAACGAGAATGAAAAATTTAAAATCTAACCCAATTATGTTTACAATCACATTAGACAAAAAAAGGCAATATAAAAAATGGAAAGTGAGAATGATTAGCTTAATGGAGTACGGGAATACAGTATTCCATGTATTTAATGGGAAAATACATTCTATATGTAAAGCCATCATCTCCAAACCAAAGACAACCTTTACATCCTATGGGAAAAAAATTGAAGCCATCATCTTTTTTATTTACGAGGCTTTCAAGTAGAGGCAACGTATAAGTTAGTGGTTGGTTCTTGCACAATCCATTGGATTTTCATCTTGTACCTTTCGAACCACCTCATCTAAGAGTTTAAGGTGTTAAAGAAGGGGCACATTCATTTATTTTAAATTTAGTTTGAAACCTGCCACATGACATGCAGTCCTGAATTAGTTTTTCATCAGTTGTCTAGAACTATTACATTTTCATAAATGGATGGCAAGGAAACTTAAACCCGAGACATTTGCATGCCATAATAGCATGTTGAACCACCTCGTCTAAAAGCTAAAGCTGTTAGAAACGAGTACATTATGCCAGATAGTGTTATAAAGACGTGGAAATAGCAAAGAAACGAGATTGTTTTTGACTAACCACTTTAGATGTTCTCTCAGTGCATCTGCTGTATCTTAAAAGTTAAACTGCAGATACATGGCAAAAAATTCACAGTAAGGGGAGTATGAATTCAGTTACCACAAGCTAGATCCAGCAATGCCTTCAAAGAAAGCTAGGTGTCCTCCATGTTGTGTTGTAGCTAGGACTGTATTTTTGTTTGCTCTGCAATAAGACAAGTTGTTACATTAGTAGGAAAAATTAACATCGTGAAGGGAAGTAAGAAATGTATGCAACATTTCTCTTTGACACAAGATAAGCAACCATACCTACATTCATCGAAAGGAATGGCTTCACTAGTGCAGACTGGATCATCCAATGCACTTATGCAGAGTAGTGGTACTGAAACTCGTGGCACAAAAGAGCAACTGCTACTGTGCCTATAGTATGAATCTGCAGTCTTGTAGAAAAAATACATATATTTTCAATATGCCTGCAACAGAGAGAGAGAGAGAGAGAGAGAGAGAGAGAGAGAGACCTCATAATTTCCGACAAGACAGGTGGCATGGGTGTCAAAATCCCGAATAGAACTTGACTGTAAAGCAGGGAAATAACCGAGAAGACAATTTAGTTGCTGGGAACAAGGATAGTATGATTAATCAAATTCACTGCATCACGAATCAGAAAATCCCAAATAAGAAGTACGCAATTGACCGTATTCATAGGTCATGCTACTTAGTGTTGCATTTTGACAAGATCCCAGTACCAAGCAACCAGTTAGAACCACAACCCGATCAAACTTTTAAAAACAGACTGTTAAATTACACATTAGCCTAACCTTCATATAGCATGAGAAAATAACTGATCTTGAAATACAATGAGATAATAAGTAGCACCAGTGAAGAAAGACCAGAAACATGGACGAAGACAGACTGGAAAAGCATTAAATTGTACAAAATCTCATGCAGGAGCCAGGAGGATGACTGTTTCTGTATCTAATGATTCAAGGATTCAAGAATGTCAATTCAGATAAATACAGGAAAAATAAAATAAAATCACACAACCCCAAGTCCTAGAGAATTTGTTAAACATATATGAGAGACAACCTTTTCAATTCCCTCCCAGTTAGCAAGCCGAGAATAACGTGGTTTATGTCTGCATGCACAATCAAATACTATAACGTTATTCCATAAAATTTCTTCCATAAGTCCAATTGAGTTTATAGACATAATGCCCTTGTTTGGGCTTATTAAAATGTGTTTTTAGGGAAAAATGTATTTTGGATTTGAAGAATGTTTGGTTAAAAAAGAAGGAAAAGTTTGGGTTTACATGCAATATTATTTTATTGAAGAATGTGTGGTTAAAAAGAAGAGAAAAAAATATATTTTGAATAAAATGGAGCCCAAACAGTGGCAATATTAATAAAACATGGACCCATGTATATTCTAAACAAGTGTATTATCCAAAAGTTTGTAGAAGTATTTGAGGCTCAATGACCTAATAAAGTTAGATTTCCAAGTGGAAAAAAAAATAGACGTATACTTCAGAAGGCTGTACTACATACAGTTGCGCATAACCTTGAAGGCCAATAGTAAGAGCTCTGTCATATAACCTCTGTAGGAGCCTTCGGCGAATAAACCTGGAACCAATCTGGGAATATGGAAATGAATAATATATAGTCTGGATAATTATATGGAAGTAAATCATAAAAAGAAATTTATAACTTGTATTCTTTGAGGATGATAGTGTATGGTTAAAAGAAAAATAAGAAAATTCTTAGAAGGGAATTCAACTCTCCTTAATATCTTTAGGAGCGTGTAAGCTTTTAGTAAAAGAATCTGTAAATATGGTCAAGCGAAGCACTCCCTATGACATGCTCCGGATATTCTTATTCTCTAAGTAGTTAAGGGATTACTTATCCTCTTGATTAGATGCCTTCAGAGATAGTTGCTTGTATATATATGACATAAGCTTGTACAATGTACCCTAGCTTGTATATATGGCATAAGCTTGTACAATGTACCCTAGCTTATATATAGCTTGTTATGATGTTTAGTATTTTTCATAATTTAAAATTCAGCATAATTCCAATATTATAAAAAAAAAAAAATAGAAGTCTGACAATAAAAACTAAATAAAATACTAAAGCATTTTAATCGTTAATTGTCCCAACTTCATTTGCTTCAACATCACCACCATTAACTTCTTCATTATCATTAAAAATCACATTCTCCTACTATGGCTCATCTAATAATAAATTATCAATCTTGAACAGTCCAACACTTTCAATAGTATCAAATGACTTATTGATAATGACAATAATTATCCATTTATTGCTAATAATTATGAGTTTTAAAAACTAATAAAACTTTTCTTCTTCACGTGTCCTAACGAGTCCAATATGTATCGGAATTTCAAAAATATAAGAAATAAAAAATGAAAAACACATATGCAGTACGTATTAGAGTGTGTCCAAGTGTATCCAAGCTTGGATGCGTATAAGATATGGATACACAATAAGTTTACACGTATCCGTGCTTCTTAAGTATGGACAATGACCTCTTGTGGTATTAAATATGTTTTGCTAGAGGTGCTTTGATAAAAGGATGACGTAAGGAAGGTTAATATGCAAAACAAAGTTCTTCTAATGTCAAGGGATTAAGTGAATAGAGTATCATCAAATCTTACAAGTTAGTCGTTAATAGAACTTTGAGAAGATTAAGAAGTAGACATTCTACAACTTGTTTCAGAAGAGGTCTCCAATGAGTATTTGATTATTCTGAGCACAGATATCTTCTGACCAACAACCTCAATTCTACTCAACCACAGCTGTCTCAAGGTGTCTAACATTCATGTCCATAAAGCAGGTAATATACATTCATCACAACCATGATAGTATAGTAAACTAACCAAAAGATCCCAAGGAGAGGAAACTGCTGCAGCACCTGCAACAGGAACATTCTCCCCATCCTCTCCAAGATATTTTACCTGAAAGAAACAAGTTAAGAAGCAAATACCAGTTACAATATTGAAACTCTTCTCTAACAAGGACTGTGATGCTGCCAAATGTGTAGTTGGAGTCCAACAGATATGGCAATGAACGAAAATGATTCATGTAGCGGATCCTAAATTTATTGTTAATAAGGCTTTGCTTGCCGTTGTCAAATGCAATACCTCAGGCAAGTTTGACTAATTGTTGGCCTTTCCTGAGCAAAATACCTACTATAGGAAATAAAGAAGAGATTTTTACACATACACCAAATCCGTCTTTCAACTTTTATTGCCGTCCCCAATGATATGAATTCTCTCTCCAAGTCAGGTCAAGCAGGAGATAGAGCACAGAAAGCATTTGAATAAATTCTGGAAGTATGTAGGAAATCGTGTGTATGGAAGGATTAAAATCTTTCCATATATGTTGTAAATTGATAAATTATAGGCTGTAGATTTATTTCTCTTTATTCTCTTTATTTTTTCCTTGTTTAGCTTCGTTAATGTATTATAAAAGGGAGTATAGGCTGTAAGATTAAATTACCGAAATAAAACTTTATTTCTCTCGTTTCGTTCATGGTATCAGAGCCCTAGGTATCTAAACGGAACAACCTATGGCCGAAATTCCCACCAACAGTTCGGGGTCAGTCATGTCCGACAACCCTCAAATTGAAACGGAGGTTAATTCTACAATTGGTTCTCACAACTTTGAGAACTCATCATTCCAGCTCACAGTCGAGAAATTGAATGGAAAAAATTATCGTGAATGGGCCCAATCAATAAAATTGGTAATCGATGGAAAGGGGAAGCTGGGTTACCTGACTGGCGATTCAAAGAAACCAACGGAGGCGTCACGAATTCAACGGTGGAATTCTGAAAATTCCATGGTCATTGCGTGGCTGGTCAATTCTATGAAACCAGCCATTGGGAAGACGTTCCTATTTCTATCCACAGCGAAAGAAGTCTGGGAGGCAGTCCGCGACACTTACTCCGACACCGAAGATTCATCCCATATTTTCGAAATCAAAACCCGTCTGTGGCAAACAAAACAGGGCACCAGGGAGGTCACTGACTATTTCATGGAGATGACTTCACTTTGGCAGGAGCTTGATCTAAGCAGTGACGAGGAATGGAAATGCGGAGATGACAGTGTTCGGTACAAGAAAAAATTGGAGAATGAACGGGTGTATGAGTTCTTGGCCGGTCTGAATCGAGACCTCGACGACGTCAGAGGTCGCGTCCTTGGCCGGCGACCACTGCCATCCCTTCGCGATGTCTTCTCGGAGGTGCGACGGGAGGAAGCCCGTCGATCGGTGATGTTGGAGGATGACAAGGGCCCAAGTGAAGTATCGGCCCTTTTGATGAAAGGGAAAGGGGCTGACTGTGTTGGAAGAGTTGGGCCAATTGTTAAAGGCCCAACTGGAGAAAAAAAACCTGCCCAAATTTTTTTTAATGGAATAGGAAGTGGGCCTGAAATGAACGGGCCAGATTCTATGGGCTTGTCATCAAAAATAAATGGGCCAAATCAAAGGCAACGTGGCCGGCCGTGGTGTGAACATTGTCGTAAGCCTGGACACAAAGAAGACACATGTTGGGATTTACATGGAAAACCCGCCGATTGGAAACCAAGGCAAAACATCAAGGGTCGGGGATATCAAGCTGAGACAAAAAACAACCCTACTCAAAGTGGTGCATTCAATCCGGAACAATTGGAACAACTCTACCAAATTTTCACCAATCTTCAAACTTCTGGTCAGTCCTTTCCTCATGGCCCTTCGAGCTCCCTAGCTCATAAAGGTAAACATTTGACGGCTTTATTTACCGCCTCTAAATCTAAAACCCCTTGGATTATAGACTCTGGAGCTTCCGATCATATGACAGACGCATATTACCTTTTCTCGTCATATTCAACTTGTGCGGGTAATGTTAAAGTAAAAATTGCAGATGGGTCCTTCTCATCTGTCGCAGGAAAAGGGAGTATCAAAATTTCTGACTCTATAACCCTCGAATCTGTCCTACATGTTCCAAAATTGTCATGTAATTTACTGTCAATTAGCAAATTAACTAGGGACTCCAATTGTCTTGCTAAATTTCTTCCGTCTCATTGTGTTTTTCAGGACTTTTCATCGGGGAAGACGATTGGCAGTGCTAAAGAATGTGAGGGACTGTACTACTTTGAGGAAGCTAATCTGAGTAAACTACATCAAATTGCTATTTGTGAGTCTGCATCTACTTCTAAGGATAGTGAAATTCTATTATGGCATTATAGACTAGGCCACCCAAATTTTCAGTATTTGAAACGTGTAATCCCTTCAATATTTTCAAATAAAATTTCATTTGACTTTGAGTGTGAGAATTGTGAACTCGCAAAACATCATCGAACTTCATATCCAAACTCCATATACAAACCATCTAAACCATTCACTATAATTCACAGTGACTTATGGGGACCCTCTCGGACCCCCAGTCGTACATATTCAAAATGGTTTATCACTTTTATCGATGATCATACTCGAGTCTGTTGGGTGTATCTATTGAAAGAAAAATCTGAAGTCCGCTCCGTGTTTATCAATTTTCATACTATGATCCAAACACAATTTCAGACAAATATCCAAATACTTCGTACCGATAATGGCACAGAATACATCAATGAAACACTACGAGACTATCTACTAAAGCATGGGATAGTTCACCAAACCTCCTGTGTTAACACCCCTCAACAAAATGGGATCGCAGAGCGGAAAAATAGGCATCTTTTAGAAGTTACTCGTGCATTGATGTTCACTACAAATATGCCTAAACTTTTCTGGGGGGATGCCATCCTCACTGCCACCTATCTAATCAATAGAATGCCTAGTCGTACTCTATCCTTTGTCTCACCCCTTCAGAAACTACAAACACACTTTCCCACCACTCGCCTCCACTCTAATCTCCCTCTAAGGGTGTTTGGTTGTGTGGCATTTACCCATATTCACTCTCACCTTCGAAGCAAGCTGGAACCCCGTGCACTGAAATGTGTGTTTATTGGATATTCACCTACTCAGAAGGGATATAAATGCTATGATCCATCAACGAAAAGAGTCTTTGTCAGCCTTGATGTCACATTTTTTGAAAAAACTTCCTACTTCAATAAACCCTCTCTTCAGGGGGAGATACTGAATAAAGAGAGGTTACTTGACGAGTTTTTTAACTTTGATCTCTCACCTCCTGAACCAACCTATACCGAAAATATCACACCCAATATGCCATCTATAGAAGGAAACTTGAATGCAGGGGGAGATGCAGGAAATCAAAGAAACAAGGAGATGTTGGTTTACTCAAGGAGGCCAAACCCAAGGTATATGGGAAACCTCGCACCTGAAGCACCAAAAGAGTCAGAACCGATGATAGGGCCGACTGAAATCCTATTTGATAAGTCTGAATCTCCGAGTGACGATTTACCTATTGCTCTCAGAAAACAGCCTCGATCATGTACTCTCCATCCTATATCCAAGTTTGTGTCTTATAACAATTTAGCTACAACATTTCGTACTTTTATCACTAAACTTGACAATACAGAAATCCCAAAGAACATTCAGGAAGCTCTAGAAGCACCTAAATGGAGAGAAGCTGTAATGGAAGAAATGCGGGCGTTGAGGAAAAATGGAACCTGGGATTTGGTGAAGCTACCAAAAGATAAAAGTCCAGTTGGTTGTAAATGGGTGTTTACTGTAAAGTACAAAGCAGATGGGACGATAGAACGATACAAAGCTCGACTGGTAGCAAAGGGGTACACACAGACGTATGGTATTGACTACTTGGAGACATTTGCACCAGTGGCTAAACTGAATACAGTTCGAGTTCTCCTATCTCTAGCAGCCAATTTAGATTGGCCCCTTCATCAACTTGATATAAAAAATGCGTTTCTGAATGGGGAATTGGAGGAGGAAGTCTTTATGACACTACCACCTGGGTTCAATAATAAAAGTGAAAAAGATTGGGTATGCAAGCTCAAAAAGTCATTATATGGCCTTAAACAGTCACCAAGGGCCTGGTTTGACAGATTTGCAAAGGTATTGAAGAATCAAGGATATCAACAAGGGCAGTCAGATCACACTATGTTCTCCCGACGATCTGAGGAGGGAAAAATAACCATTCTGATTGTGTATGTAGACGACATAATCCTCACGGGAGACAACTTAACTGAGATGGATAGACTAAAGAAAAGTCTGGCCTCAGAATTTGAAGTGAAAGACCTAGGACAGATGAGGTACTTCTTAGGTATGGAGGTTGCAAGATCAAAAATGGGTATCAGTATTTCACAGAGGAAATACATTCTTGACCTGCTGACCGAAACTGGCATGCTTGGTTGTAAACCAAGCAACACACCTATAGATTGTGGGAAAAGAACGGAGGCAACAGGAGAACTGGTTGACAGAGAAAGATACCAACGACTGGTTGGTAAATTAATATATCTATCACACACGAGACCAGACATTGCCTTTGCAGTCAGTGTGGCGAGCCAACACATGCACTCACCGAAGGAAACTGACCTAGAAGCAGTATATAAAATTCTCAGATATCTAAAAGGCACTTCCGGAAAGGGTTTACTTTTCAAGAAGAGTGAAAAGAGAGAAGTGGAAATTTTCACAGATGCTGATTGGGCTGGATCAATAGAAGACAGGAGATCAACTTCAGGATACTGTACCTTCGTATGGGGTAATTTGGTCACTTGGAGAAGTAAGAAACAAAATGTAGTGGCAAGAAGCAGTGCCGAAGCCGAATTTAGAGCAGCGGCACAAGGGATATGTGAAGGGTTATGGCTAAAGAAACTATTGGAAGAATTGAATGTTACGATAAAATTGCCTATAAAACTCTACTGTGATAACAAAGCAGCCATTGACATATCACTTAACCCAGTCCAACATGATCGAACAAAACATGTGGAGATCGATAGACATTTCATCAAGGAAAAAGTAGAAGATGGAGTCATTTGTATGGTGTATGTCCCCACAAAGGAGCAAAAAGCAGATATTCTCACCAAAGGATTGTCCCAACAAAGTTTCAACGATTTCACTGGCAAGTTGGAAATGATCAATATCTACAGTCCAACTTGAGGGGGAGTGTAGGAAATCGTGTGTATGGAAGGATTAAAATCTTTCCATATATGTTGTAAATTGATAAATTATAGGCTGTAGATTTATTTCTCTTTATTCTCTTTATTCTTTTCCTTGTTTAGCTTCGTTAATGTATTATAAAAGGGAGTATAGGCTGTAAGATTAAATTAACGAAATAAAACTTTATTTCTCTCGTTTCGTTCAGAATGCTCAAAAAATCAGACGCAAACTATCTTAATGAGAGAGAGAGAAGACTGGTTCAAGAGTGTTAAGAGAGAACCAACTAGTTTACAGCCACAAATAATCTTTGCTTTTGCAGATGTTAAAGCCTACTCTAGGAATTTATCAATGTTTTCATAAGGTAGAAAAGCTGGCAACGTCCATGTTGTCATAAGTAGCCCTGAAGTTTAGGTTTCTTAGCAATACACCCCAACAAATCAAAAGATCATGAAACTACAAGGTTCAGTTTCAGCACAATTATGTTCTTGCCAAAAATGAATGACTCATATAACCTATTTAATACTTGAGACACATTCAGTTTGAACATGAAAGATCCAAGAACCTGCTGTCTTTTGAAATTATACTTAATTGGAACATGAGGTAAAGATAAAAGGTAACAAAATCTTCCCATTGATACCTTCAGCATAACCACAGTCTAAAAAGCAAAATCCTTGAGGGATTATCATGTTACTCTTAAACCTTAAGGCTTTTTTAACAATTGGAAAACCAGGAGTTAAGTCCCATCACTAGCTTCTACGAAACAGCTTTAAGACAAAGAAGTATACCAAAACATTCGCACCAATACTAGTTCCCACAACAAATAATGGAGCTTCTGGGTATTCTTGATGTAGATACTTAATGACTTCGCGTACATCCCCTGTCCATCCCGCATTATAAAAGCAATCATTCTGCAAAGATGTGAAAATCTCAAATTAAGTTAAATAATTGAAGAACTGACAGATATATGAACCACAAGCACTGAAACAGAAAATATTAATGGTGCTCCACTCAAAGTAAAAACATGCTATCACATACTGAAAGTGCCAGACGTTTACAACAGAGAAGTGAGTTATCGGGGACATAATAGGCTTTAGTAAGCTGGAAAAACAAACTATATTCTAATATATTAAGTGCATTAGATCTTTCAGTACTCACAGTAACTGAGATGCCACCCAATCCTCGGTGATTGCTGACAACCACATTCCAGCCATGTTTCGCTGTATTGAAAGCTAGATGTTTCATATACTGCAGAACATGTAGATAAAGGTAGTATAAACAATATCATCCACAAACAAAGAAAGATGCACCCTACCCGTGGTCAAAGCAAACAAAAGCAATACCCTGCCTTATTCTGCAGTGATTTTGAGCTTCCAGTCTTACCTAATGTCCACTTAGTTTCCAAAATATGAGTGCGAAAATTTGTCATCTACTATCCAGTTACTACAGAATTTCAATGGATGAAGTATAGCCCCATTCACCCATTAAAAAGTCATTATCCTATTTATGTATCTTTACCGTTGCAATTTTTTTCCTTTAGGCATTAGATAACTAAGTTGAGTATCCCATGATGAAAAATTGCACAAATTAACCACAAACACACATCAAGTTCACAGGCTGAATGCTTTCTAACCAAGGTAACCACATATTTCTTTCTAGTTATTATATAGTTCTTCAGATTTTTTATTTTCACACGCAACCCAAGCTCATATGAATAAAATATGGACCACACACAGTGTCTAAACTTCAAATATAAAGTATGAATGGAAAATGTAGGTACCATTTCAAGACAACTTTTTTATAAAGAGTGAAGGCAGAATTCTATACTTACAGGAGAAGCAGAATCACTTGTTAGTCCTGGAATCATAACCACAATAGGAGTTGTATCATCTTTACTAATGTCCTGATTTCTGTGAGTTACTACTCCAGACACTACCAAATAAAAAAAGATATATTGCAAAAAATACATCAGGCCTACACCAAATTTCACCTATATTATAGAAATATTTTCATTAACAAAATGTCTGTGTATCTGCCTTAGCAATCATTTAACCAATATGATATCATTTTCTTTACCATCAAAATGCCTCAGCCAATCCAGAGCAAAAGTCCCACCATCCGATGCATGAAACAACTGTCTGAGAACCAGAGTCACATTAGATAGACAGTCTCTAAATTACACTTTTCCAAATAACAATTTCTGCAATACTTCTTCCTGTGAATTTATCACTAAAATCTGGATAAAGAATATTTTCATCTTAAAAGAAAATGATGATTCTCACGTAAATCACACAAAACAAGCATGTATTATATATAGTACAGTAAATGGAATGTTATCTACGGCAGTTATGAACAACACTGAGTCATCTTGATATACAGTGAAGAACATAGGAAAACAATTTATAGAAATGCAGAACATCTGGGTCAGACTAGTCAGTCATGATTAAAGCTTCATTTTTCAATAGGAGACAGATTCTTGAATGTCTCAAACATTCAATATCAGAATCACATCGTGCAGATGTTTGGTAAATTATATTATACACCTACGCTTTATCTGTGTCGGGAAAACGCAAAATTATTACAGTTATCCCTTCGTGTTCAAAGAAGGATCAGCATTAAACTAATGAAGCTCTCGTCATATTTATAGTCCCTAAAAGGATGAATTTGAAGGATTATTTTTCTTCTTGGAATACAATCCAAGAGTCATAGTTCTCTTATTCGTTTTAACCGTGATATGAAGGAAAAGTTAATCCATCATTCTATTTTTCAAAGAATTTAAAGAATTATGTATAAAGTACCCTTGGTAAGCACGTTATCCTACTTCAATATTGTATACCCTTTGTAATCTCTAATAGGTTTCAAGCATATAGGGTTCAATCAAAAATAAAGATCAAGTATAGAACTTCACCACGATCAAAAAGTGCCATATACAGGAGTATATTAGTTACTCCCTCCGTCCCAAAAAGATAGTCATATATACTATTTTTGTCCGTCCCAAAAAGATAGTCTTGTTTCCATTTTAAACATGTATTAAATTTTTCATTTCCACATATACCCTTATTTAATACATCTTGGTATAATAGGCACCAATTACCTAGATAAGGGATAAAGGGTATAGATGGAAAAACATAGTAAAATTTAGTACTCTAATTATACTAACTACCATTTCTTAATCTGTGTGAAAATAACCATAGGACTATCTTTTTGGGACGGAGGGAGTATCTATCTTTCAGTATTTCTAAATTCAAGTTCAGTTCGATATGTTATAAATTTTTTTAAAAAAAAGCTTCAATGAGAAAACTTCCCTTTGTTATCTATCAAAAAAGAAAACTTCCCTTTGTTAACATCATTAATTATTAGTTAAAAACTAAAAAGTACATCTTTACACTCGTATGTGGGCTACTTTTAAAGTCAGTTCCAGTTCAAGCAGCAAGTTTCTAAACTGCAAAAGCACAAAAGCCCGACTCGGACTTAACTTGATCTGGCATATAATGATCCTTTTTGAAATGTTCCTCACGGATGGGTTCCTTCATTTCCTCCATCTCTCCTATTGATTCATCGTTAACCTTAACTGTAGGAACTGAAACTAACCATACAGTATTTAGTTAACTTGAATCCATGTTTTACTACATCTTTCTTCAGCTTAATAGGTCTCCATCTATCACACAACAAATTAGAGAATTTTTAAATTCACCTTAATCCATCTATATATCGTTAGAAGAATTTTCTGTTATCAAATTAATTTTCTTCTGGAAAAGACAGTACTGCAACATAAAGAAGATTTCTGCTTTAACACGTGATTTGAACTCGACAAATTATAAGTTCTTCCATCTGTGTTTTCTTTGTAACCCTCAATATTCTCGTGACTCACATAATGCTTCCTCTTGACTTAGCTTCTATAACAAAAAAAATCGTATAAAACTGCAATGACTACACTAAGTAAACTCCCTTAAAAACAGTACATAACTTATTTTAAGGAAGGATCAAGTCAAAACTGCAGTGACACAATCTTATTTAGACCTCATAAAAGATCGTGAAGAAACTTAATTAAAAAGCCTTTAAGGCATGACCTTTTCAATTAATTTATGAGAAGAAGAAGAAGAAGAAAACTTTACCTTTTATAGCAAACTCTTGGAGGCCTTCCAAAGAAGTTTAGAAAAGAAGTTTGAATGTGAGGACTTGAGAGCCAGGGTGTAGCCAAATACCTATTCAACCCAAGAACAGTAAATAAATTTTAGCTGATTAAACCAATAATGCATACACTATTTTGCATAAAAACAATGGTGATCCAGATTCCCATCGGCCCAAACATACTAGTTTTTGAAATTTTTGCAAGTAAGAACTAAGCTATAACGCAAGTTCTCGTGTAAATTCTCTCCACATTGCAAAAAAAAAAAAAAAAAAAAAAAAAAATATAAAAAAAACAAAAAAAAAAAAAAAAAAAATGTCTATTCTTAAGGCTATACAGCAACAAAACCACCTACAACACTCATACTTGCACATTTTAGCTAACTAAACCAATCATGGAAACACAAATATATGGAAAAACGACAATGATCTGGCTTCACATTAGCCCAAACTCACTAGTTTTCGAGATTTTTGCAAGCAATGACAAAGCTATAACGCAATTTTCATGTATGCTTATGGCTTCAGCAGCAAGAAAGCCACCCTCTAATACTAACTCTCACACTCACATTTTAGCTATTAAAACTAAATGCGGTCACAAATATACATAAAAATGATGATCATTCGGCTTCCCATCAGCCCAAACTTACTGGTTTTCAAAATTTTTGCAAGCAATAACTAAGCTATAACGCAAGTTTACGTGTAAATTCTTGCCACATTCCACATTGCAGCAAAAAAACCACCCACCAGCTCTATCTCTCTCACGCACATGGCTCAAATCAACAACTGTACCTTCCATGAAGCGTCCTACACTTGGATACAACTCCCCGGTATAGATCCGATGAGGAATTATATGTCAAGACAACCCGACTTCCCCGGAATCCGGTGAAAATGTCATGTAAGAAATGAAACTCCAATAAATTGTACAAAAAATTCATACATAACAACAGCGTCGCTAGAAAATAATGCCATATAGGAATTGCAATGGCCGCTTTGAAAAGAAGCTTGTACGCAATAGCCGGTGTTTCAGCAATTTGTTCAGAACAATCCATGGCGAAAAAAGTAAGAAACTGGGTATGAAAAGTTGAAGAAATTCAAAAGGGGAAGAATTGGTAGATGAATTTAATGCTTGGTTCGGTGAGGTGGGTCTGAAGAGGGTAGCAAATATTAATGGTGATGGTTTAAATGAAAAGGAGTGGTTACGACTTACGTGTTCGGTGAAAGAATACTCATCCGAGGGGTTGGTTAGCGGCTTCATAGAGTAATAAAAAAATCAAATAATAAATTGTTACTAAATACCAATAGTTTTCACTATAAATAGTATTATCTCTTAAATTGTAACATAATTTGACAACTGATATGCCTAGGGACTTCCCCATTTCCTATTGAACGGCCGCCCGAGTTAAGTCGGGAAAAAAAATCTGATTTGCTAATATGATCTCAATTCTTATGAAAATAAATCTTCGGACGTCTTTTAAAACATAAGGTCGTTCGGAAGTAATAACCATGCATTACAACACATTCTAAGGCTCCGTTTGATTGGCGAAATTTTCTAGGGAAGTAGGAAAATATTTTCCATTTTCCAACTTTTGTAGTGTTTGATTGGCGAAATTTTCCCGGGAAAATATTTTCCAACTTTTGAAATTTTCCACATTTTTGAGGAAAATAAATTCTTGATGTTTTGGTGAGAAAATATTTTCCAACTTTTCAATTTTTTTTTTTT
>CAIGRF010161358.1:11296-23677 GCA_903798235.1 Fraxinus ornus
TTTTTTGAATTAAATATTATTAAAAAAATTCTCAAAATTTCAAAGTAAACGCGTTTTCCATTTTCATGTTTTCGGAAATAGTTTTTCAGAATGACAAAAAGAACGCATTTTCAAAAATTTCAACAAAAAACAAAATACAAAACGAAATCAAAACTCAAAACACAAAACTGAAATACAAAGAGAACGGCCCCTAAGCATTTCAACATAAAATCGAATAAAAACCATAAAAATTTTAAAATACTGAAGAATCTTAACTAACCTTAGGTTTATAAACTTTAGAATTTTTTTTTTTCTTTTTCTTTCAACTTCCTTCTTCACCTAAATTGAGGGGTTTCTGATTTTGAAGGTTATGATTTGGGGCTTTTAGAGGTTTGGTGGTTCTCTGTTTCTCACAGAGGAGTCGGATGAGAAGGCGAGAGAAGTCGTGGATGAGGAGGATTTTTCTTTTGGAGCTTTCTAGAATGGGGTTTGTAGAGAAGGGAGGATTTCAAATTTTCTATGGGTTTATCGATTAGAACGTATTAATTATTTGTCTAAAAGATTTAGGGTATGTACGAGCTTCAATTTTTTTTTTTTTTTTGTAAAAAATATATTTTAAAATAGTAGATTGATGAAAATTGTATGGTTAAAAAAAGAAAAAAAAATTGAATTTGCGTGTAATATTATTTTATTGAATAATATTTTGTTGAAAAAAAGAGAGAAATGTATTTAGAAAAAAATAGAAACGAAGGTCATAATTAATTGAAGTATATTATTCAAATTAGTTATTTTAATAGATTATTGTATCTAATTTCCCCTATTCTAATTTGCCTCTAACTCAAAAAGAAAATATTGAAATCAAAAGAAAAAATTATAAGGGAAAATTAGACTGTGTACCCTTTTAAAATAAATATTTTGATTAATACATTTTAAAGTAATTAAATATTTTGATCAAGTAATAATTACGTTCTAATCTAAACTATCAACTAAAACTCCCACCCCCCTAAAGTAAAACCCTGAAACCCACTCCTCTCATTCTAGAAACTGAACTTCCTTATGCTACTGAGTGGTCACTCAACTTGTCGAAAATTATTTCCATCCCTCACTTCTCCAGATTCCGTTTCGATGGTTGCTGAAGATGGCGTGACGGCAGCCAATGTGGCAACGACGACATTTCACTCCTACCACGTTGGTGTTCTGTTTCTTGAAAACAAAGGATTTTAGCCACCTCCAAATCTCAAAATAATTCCATATTAGAAGAAGAATCGAAATCCCCAACCCACAAATCTCAAAAGACGAACCCTAACGATTTGCCCAAATCGCTTTCCCTTCAATTTTGAAAATCCCAACACCAGATGATTTCGTACCCTTAATCTCTCATCCCTCCATCATCCGCCATCTTCTTATAAGCTAAACCCCCAGATTCGTGAACGAGCAAATCAGTCGGCTGGACCACTTTTTCACACGTATCTGTTAATTCCATATTTTGATACTTGTCTAAAGGCTAGAATGTGACTTGGTGCAAGAATTTAATTTGTATGTATAAGTTGTGAACGCCTTCGACATATCTATGTCAGTGGATTGCCTTGAAAAATCCCTTATTTTGGAGTGGATATGTTATGTTCTTTTTCGCATCAATTATTGATCAGTACTATTAAATTCTTCACATTTTTGTAGAAATCTCCATCCCACCTCACCAAAGAGAAAAAAACCATTTTCATTTTGTTTTCATTTATGAATGTTATTTTGTTTGATTTTATGAATGTGATTTTGTTGGCTCTATATATTATTTTTGTCACCGTTTCCAATTTTTGATTGGTGTTTTGTCATTTTTTCTTTATGGTATTGAGCGTGAATATAATCTTTTATTTTTCATGCTTTGAATGTTCATGTTTGCTTAAGACAATTTGAATGTTTTCGATTGGTGTTTTATCACATTTTCGAATGTTTACATTTTTTTTTATTTTTTTGTCACTTTTCTGAACGTTTGTCACTTTTTTAGTGACAAAAAAAAAATGTTTGTCACTTTTTTCTATCACTTTTTTTTTTTATTGTTCGTTACTTTTTTTTAAAAAATTTTTGTCACTTAGTGACAAACTTATTTTATTTTTGAATTTGTCACTTTTTTTTTTTAAATTTTGTCACTTTTTGAATGTTTGTCACTTCTTAGTGACAAAAAAAGGGTGACAAACTTATTTTTTTTAGTTTGTCACTTTTTTTTTGAATTTTGTCACTTTTTTTTATTGTCTATTACTTTTTTAATTTGTATAACTTCTTTTAATTTGTGTCACTTTTTTGAATTTGTCACTCTTTTAAATTTGTTATTTTTTTTAGTATTTATCACTTTTTCAGTCTATTTCTATTACTTTTTTTTAGCGACACACATCAATTTTAATAAAAGCGACATTGTTTGTCACACTTAATATTGTCACTTTTATTAAAAAGTGATAGTGTGTTACTTTTTTTTACTGTGTGAGTAACAATTGATTTTACAAAGTATTTTTTACTCCAAAATATGTTTTATATAATTTTTCAAACGAGCGTATTTTCGTAAGTTGCTCCAATTATAACCCATTATTATCCCTGCCCAATTCCCCAAATCCAAACATAGACATTTCATCTTCCCCTCTCTCTAGTCTTGCTCGACGTCTCTGGCTCGCTGTCACTGCTCTGCCTGCTTGCCGTTTGTACCAGCACTTAGCAAACCATCGGTACTCGCACAAATTTCGCCATCTCTGGCAACTTCTCTTTCTGCGCACATATGTTTTCATTTGCTGATCTTATAATATAGTCTTAATTTGTGCCTGTCTTGTTTCTTTCGCAAGTCTTATCCCTATAAGAAGAGAGGAAAAATGTTATTTTGTCTTTATTTGCGTGCTTTTAAAAAAATGGGCTGTGCAAATATTGAATTAATATGGTGAGATGTAGAAAAATGTAAAATGTGAAGTTCATTTAAAAAAGAATAAAGTACAGAAAATATTGAAATGGAAAGATAGATGAGGGAGAAATGGTCCAATTTTTTTTAAATATATCTCTCTGATTCTTGTTTCTCTTGGGTTATGTTCGACTAAGCTTGAAATCTTTTACCATTAAGCAAGTTCAAGCATATGAAATGGGGGAAAAGCAGTAAAAGTTAGTATTGATTTCTGTCAATTAGTTAAACAGTGCTGATTTTTTGGTATTCTACCAATTAGTAAAAATTAGGATTGTTTAATTGTCACTTGTTGTTTATTTTAGCGTGAAGTGCAAATGAAGAGATTCTCTCCAAGAAAATTGCTTGTAGCAGTGGATGAATGATAGAATAATTGTTTATGAGGAGAAATATACATTTTCGAAGATTGATATTGAAGTCATTGTACAACATATAAAAGTATGAAAACTGGTAAGAAACAAGCGTAACTTATAAATTATGTCATTTTTAGTGTTACATATTTTTACCATCATTAATGCCATGGCCGAAAATTCAAAGTCCGACCTTGATAAAATCTCGTCTGTACTGGACAATATTCCTAGCTCAAGAATCATAAAATATGGATTTTATGAGCATTGAGGAGAGTAAATCTTTTTTGCTTGCCTATATGATTTATGGATCTAGCCAAATACGAGACTTGATTTTTACTCTAATGATTTCTGATACTTCTTTAATATCAGTGGCATGATTTGATGCTGAATTTCACCAAAAGACTAGAGAAAATTTGATTGTGGCCATCAAGAGCGCAAAAAAAGCTCTGTGAGGTAAGCTTGAAATTTCACGTACTTGACGTTTTTTCGTAAATTAAATATTTGTAGTTGGTAATAAAATGTCTGTTGCAATTATATGACATTTCAAATGGATAAAATTGGATAAACCATATTTGTGCTAGCACATAGTAAGTCCTAAAAGTAGGTGGCAAGATATAATCGATTGCAATTATATTTTTGTAAATTAATATTCTTGCAATATCGATTATATTTTTGTAAATTAATATTGTTTGCAATGCTCTAATTTATTATAAAAGCGTTGAGAATTTACTATTCGACCACCTTTCCCATTCACCTAAGTCTCGCCTGCACATTGAAACACGTCGTTAGAGTTCAAAAGGTTGTTTTCCAAGAAAATAGTCCGACGATCGTTTGTATTCCAACAATCAAGTCAAGTGTCAGAAGGATGAAAACGAGTGCAAAAGAAAAATGGAGGAGAGAATTTGGTTGCGGCTAAGATGTTAAAAACATAACATACCTTCAATGTGGAGTGATCTTTCTTATTAATAGAGGAAGTGAAATAGGTCGCGGGACTAATGGGTCGATTCCAAGCTTAGAATGTAAACGAACTGGGCCAAGCCGAGCCGACTCAAGAGCTTAAGTTCGCGGCCTGGGTGAAAAACTGCTCGGGCTTTAGGCCCAGGCCTTATTGAGCCAAGTCGATTTGTTATTTTTTTTTTTTAATATTTCGTGGTGAAGCAATTTTTTTTGCAGCTGCAGCTGTAATTGCAAAAGTAGCAGCTAGCAGCTTGCTTCAAGCAAGCAGCTGAATGCAATGGGCAATGACACGAGGGTCGGCCCATCACCCGAAAATGAGGCTCGTCCAAAGTCGCTGGCCGCCTCAAGTCAACGAGCTAGATTGACATCCCTAGTCAAAGCCCAAAACGAGTTTTCTTCATTCAATCGACCTAATTTAATTAGTATAATCAATGGATATGTCAAGTCGTCCGATGTTGATAACAAGTATGATGTAATTCAAATAAAATATTTAATTTAATTATTAATTATTATTATTATTATTTTTTTTTTCTTTCAAATTCACAACTTCTTGATATGATCTAACTCCATGGTGACAACAAATATTTATCAAGTTAAAAGCATTTCCAAGATGCTGTATAAACATGAGATCCTCTTATTTCAAATAGTCGAATCTTAAAATTATGCTCCAAGAGATTTTTCAAATTAATATTTTAAAATAAAGATTAAGTTTATAATTAAATGTATTCAAAGTATTTTAATTTTCGATGGAAAAAATTAAATAATAATTCGGAGTGAAGCTAGTGAAAATAAAAAGAGAGAAATAAATAATAAATATTTTTTGGAAATAGTAAAATTTGAACTGACATAGAAGGAAAATAAATTTTAAGCAATTGAATTGCCTAGAACTTATTTGCATGGAAATTGTCAATTAAATGTTTGATTAGCTTAATTTTCAACATAGAAAATGATTTACTTTTCTATAAAGTTGAGTTTTTGAAAAGTATAAATTGCCTAGAAAATAAAAAAACCTATCCCCATAATGAAAATGTTTTCATTGTTTTTGAGAAAAACATGGATATGTGATCAACTTTTGAAAAATATTTTCCATGAAAAAAAGTCAATCAAACACTCCAAAATTAGAAACTTGAATGGAATAAAAACATTTTTCATGGAAATTGGAAAATAAAGCCAATCAAACACGTTGAAGATAAAAAGCATGTTGGAATGCTTAAAAACTCTCTCTAAATTGCTAAATATGCTCTTTAAAAACAGAAAGTCTTGCTCTAATAACTTGAATTCAATTCTCAATCATTAGATGATGGGTAAAATATATATAATCCAGCCACCACCGCATCCTTTTCGTCCCCCCTACCACTGTATCCTTCCCCGTAGACCCAAATTAGGATCAATGAACAGTAAGAATTCAATTGATGATAAGACAAATGTAGCACTGGAATTTAATAAAACTGTTGAGGATTTTGTTATTGTGGCTCAGATTTTGGAATTGTCAAATCATCCGATTCTCTTACCGATCATCACTCGTCGCGTTATAAGGCAACCGTCGATACCAGTGCTCTGGCGAATTGGAGGACAAATCCCTCTGAATTTGCAATTTTGCAGTAGCAGGCCTTAATTAATTTGGATTTCAAAATGATTTATGTAAACCATTGGATTAGAAACTAATCAATGGTCAAGATTATTTGTCAAATACCATTGTCGAATACATGTGTCTATTGAATACTCCCATATATATATATATATATATATATATATATATGTGCCATATTACACACTTGAATACACTGCAAACCTAGATCCTTCTCTCTCGCTCGACTTCTCTCCCACGGTCTCTACCCTCTCCTATACAAGTATAAGATATACCAGACCTCAATTGCGTGTAAGATAGGCTCAATTTCTGAAAATCTGCTTCTCTTTTCCATCGTTCCAAGATAGGCTCGCGTAAGCTTTCTCTCTTTTAGATGTTTCTTTTCTTATCCATTTTTATGACTTTTGGTGGTGAATGTGGTTTGGAATTTTTAGTCTTTGATGGTTTTAGAGGCGAGACATTCTGCGAATTGGGAAAGAGGTAAAAAGAGCCAATTTTTAAAGCTTTGGGATGATATGTGGCTGTTGAACTATATAAGAGAGTTNTTTGGGATGATATGTGGCTGTTGAACTATATAAGAGAGTTATTTGCTAAGATAGGGTTATTAAAGATGTGACCTATTTCTATGTACGAGAGTTCTATTTCTATGTACGTGAGTTCTATTTAGCGGATGGAGAGTTGTTTCTGGAATGAAATGAAGTGCTGACTCGAGAACTGCTTGAGTGTGGGTACTCTGATGTGGAGGTTCGAGTCACCCTATGCAAGATCATTATTTGCGTCACTCGTACCCAAAACGTTCTAGGTATTTAAACCTGAGATTGTTTACCTTAATTTTAGCTGTTTTATAGCGTGTTTTTACTTGCCTTGGTGATTGTGTGAACCTGATTCGCAGGGTTTTCAATTGGTTTTGTTTATGGAAGTGAGTAAGAGTGCATATGGATGGATAAACAATGAAGCAAAATGGGATGTTGGGCTCTTATCTACTAGTATTTAGTATGTTTATTGGGTTGAACACTTTTTGAATATACACTGTACTGGTCAGTTTTTAGAGATGGACGAGCTAGAAGTTTGTCGAGTCTGAATGTTTTTTTGCTCTAGTATGTGTTCTCACAAACTGGCGTTCTAAATTTCTGACCTGCTATATGAAGACTATGAGCTTGAATTTATATTGACTATTTTGGAATGGAAAGATAAAGCTGACTAATGACACGTTGGATAGTATTCTTTCTGTTTCAAATTGATCTTTGTACTTTGGCTTATGTTTCTAAAATTAAAATTTGATTAATTCATATGTGAACTCGAAAAAAGCAGAAATGAGGTTCGGTGAGATGAATGGTGAAATGGTAGGACAGCATATGGAATTTTGAGTCTTTGATGCCTTTAGAGGAGAGTTATTTTGCGAACTGGGAAAGAGGAAAAAAGGGGCCAATTTTTAAATGATAGGTTTTTCATTTTTGTATTGAGATGACCTTGTGACAAACATCAAATAATTGGCGAAATTGCATCCTTTCTTTCTGAATTGTGATGTGCACTACAGGGGGTCCTAGGAGTAGGTTATTCATTTTTATATTGACTTTTAAAAATTTCCATCCCATGTGTCCTAAATTCCTCGACCCGCCCCTGAACACTTGCCTTACATGTATGTGGAAAAAACTGGTATTGTAGTAATTATTTAAATGCACTTTTCGCCCCTCGCTTTGCGGACTTGCTAAAGATTTTCAATTTGAGTCCTTCAATCGCGCATCGACTCTTGCTTGCTTGAATTTCTAGGGTTTGGTTTTTCAACTTTTTGTGTGGATGAAAAATAAGAAGCAAAGTCCCAAATTCCATCGAATCTGAAGAGTAAGTGAGCTGGCATTTGCTTGTGAGGTGTGATTAGTTGAGAACTGATGCAAGTTTTTTACTAGCATTTTTTAATATACTGTGATTACTGACTGTTGTTAATATTTTATGCTGAGATTTTGTTTTATTATGTTTAGATATATCGTGAAAAGCTGCATTTTTAGTAGTTGAGATAAAATTTTAGTCATTTACTTGAATAATGAGCGATTATTAGTAGTAATAATGCATACTTTTGGCAAATGAGTTTTACCACCATCCTCACAAAAAAAAAAAAAAAAGAATGAAAAAAGAATGAAGGGTCTTCTTAGAATAGGTGAATTTGAATGTATCTTCCCAATCTTTTATGGTGGCAGCCAATATTACATGTCATTATTTTGATAGCTGGAAATATGTTTCAAGATAAAATTTTGATCTCTGATCTTACACTGACAGAGCATAAGTTATTAGCAAAATGGGTGGTTGAAAGTATATTAATTGCTCATGAAAATGGGGTGATACTTGTTATGCAACAATTTTGCTTCAATCTAAGCTTTGATCATTTGTCCCTGCTATTAAAGTAATCTCTGATTTGTTTCTTATATTTCAGAAATGATGCTCATGGTGGGGATGTCATTGTCAAAGGAGCACAAAAGAAAACAACCAAAGGGAGTTTTGTTGACACATTAACTAAAAAGTTTAGGAGTCCTGAAAGTAAACATTCCACAAATTTAGTGCGTAGGTCTTTGCAATTTATTTTCTCTTGATAAGTTGATATCATTCTGAGTTATGGATAAAGTAGCCAAAAAATCAATATAATGTAAAGCCCATAAGGTGTTTGATGGAATTTCAGTAAGAAATTTTTAGCACTTGTATAGTTTTGGTTATAATTTCAAATTTTGTTGGTGTTAAGTTCAATTTTCCTCGTTCTTATGCGGAAGAAGTTCCTCAATCAGAAAATCCTGTTAGCTGTCCGAAACTATTCTAGGACAAGAATCCGTCTTCCACCACCTGCTTCTGCCAAGGCTGTAATCCGGGTGTCTAACAATGTTGCCCATTTGGGTTGTCCAAAAGAGGGTCCAAAGCCCCAGCAGCTCCTTTCTTTGCCACCATTCCCAGGCCTCCCATTGCCAGGAAGAAAATCGGCTTCTGCTCATCATGTCACTGCTATTAGCTGGCTCAAGTATTACTTTGATGACATCCCCCCTCCTGTTATTCAGTCCCATTTCAATAAGGGCCTTGTGAGTATTTTACTCTTTCTTCGTTTTTATCAGTCTCGCTTTATCAAAAGACAATATCTACTCGTGAAGAATCCATAACTAGTAAAAATTATTGAGTCACTCAACCTTTTTGTTGAACATTTGTGATGGGACTTGGTGTACATTACATTAAGAAATTGATTGGTAGTTATCACCTTTGTAATATGGGAGGTTGACTATGATCCATATATCTTATCCTGTGCATATGTTTCTATAGGTGATCATGATTCAGGGACTTAGAAAATAGTGAAATATTTCAAATAGTTTTTATTAAATCATCATGATGTTCTTGGACAGTTAGCCTCCGTTTGGAAGGCATTATTTATGGCAAGAATGTATTTTTCTGTCAGATCAAGTGGGCTCCACCGTTGGCTACTTTGTTCCCCGGTTAATCAATTTCTCTGCAGAATTACTATAATGCCCTTTTGTGAAATTTGGCAAGTGAGTGGGTAAGAATTGATTGAGGGTAAAATGGAGAATGTTTACAAAATTATTCAAAGTGAGAGCACGTGTTCTGTCAGGCCAGTACTGTTGCAACGGTCTAAAAATGTCTACAAATTGAAAAGAATTGGTATCAAACAGATACTTACTATATTTTAGAGCTTATAGCTCGTGTGATTGATTTGCAATTTGACTTCTCCTCTTAACTTGGAATGCCTGAGAAGGACAAAGACCATCTTTTATAAAATATCTGAATGTAGTTGAATGGTAGAAATTTCTTTTAAAACTAGTAAATTTATATCCCATTTGGCTTCTAACAGGTTCAGATGGAATGTGTTGATTCAACAAACTCATCTAGAAGTCACAAAGGCCAACCATTGTCCTTGATAAAGGTAGTAATGCTATTAGGAGCCAACCATGTAAACCAAGTGTAATGAAACATTGAAAGTCTTTTTTCTCGTCTCTGTTCTTTCTTTTGTCTATTTGAATCTCGTTAACAAATGATTAATTAACATATTTACATATGTTTTATGGATTTACAACCATATATCTAATGTACAGATTAAACATAATGAGGTAATGGAGGTGGGTGCCAGAATTTATGTTCCTGTATCTGTTGCTGAAAGTAGAATTCCAAAGAGGTTTGATGTTATACCAAGTGGAACTCTATGCCCAAATGCTGATGAGATTGAGTACTTGCAGAGGCTTGTAAAGTACAAGGTATTTCTGTTGATTGAGTACTTGCAGAGGCTTATTGTTTTAAGTATGATATGATGTTGAGCTGGCCCAGCTGGGAATGAACATAAATGTTTTGGCAAATTGCTATCACTAGCATTCTTCCTTCTGTACCCTCCCAATAAAATGGTTACTACAATCTGCCTCCTACCATTATTGTTAGATATGGTTAAATTTCCTGAATTGATAATGTTTTGCTGTCATTTCAGGACTCTGCTATACTTGTGTTAAATAAACCTCCTAAACTGCCCATAAAGGTTAGCGTTATTAACCTTCTCCATAATGTCCACTTCTATTTAGCTGTTTTCTAGGATGTTCTATGGCCCGTTTCTTAGTGCGTAGCTTGGAATTAGGGAAACATGCCAGTTCATAACAGCATGGACGCCTTGGCAGCTGCAGCCTTGTCATATGATTATGATGAGGGTCCAAAATTGGTGAGTTACTGTTTTATAATTGACGTAGACGAGAATCTAGCTCATTTAGCAAATATATGTGCTTGATCGGAAGATTACTGTTCATCAGCTAATACTTGTAGAACTTTTATTAATACATCTGTTTAACTCCTGAATTCAAGTCCATTGATTCTTATATAGATGCTCCTATAGGTGCATCGTCTTGATAGGGAGAGCAGTGGTCTCCTTATAATGGGAAGAACGGAAGATAGCATCTCCTACCTTCATTGGTTGTTCAGTGATGTAAAGAAGGGGAAATCAATGTCTAAGGTACTCATAGTCGATAAGAGAAGCCCTAAGCTTGTCGATTACTTTCTTCAAATGATATATCCTCAATATAATTATTTGCTTTTGACATAGTATATCTCTCTCTCTTTCTTTTGATTCTAGGGTTGGAGTGATGCTTGTGAGGAAACATATCAGAGGTACTGGGCATTGGTCATAGGTTGCCCCGAGGAAAAAGAAGGCTTAATTTGTGCTCCACTTACAAAGGTCTCTTAAGAATTATTAATGGCGTCCAAATTGCTGGTTGATGCGACTGGGTGAATCACTAACTGATGTTGTGGATTTGCAGGTACTTCTTGATGATGGGAAAACTGAGAGGGTTATTTTGGCTATTAATCATGGCTTAGAAACTTCCCATGAGGCTATAACTGAATATCGTGTGCTTGGTCCCATGATTAATGGATGTTCATGGATTGAATTACGCCCACATACTTGCCGTAAACATCAGGTACCAAGGAAGTAACCTTTTTCACCCTCAAATGTAGTACAATCCTTCTGAATTCTAGTCAACAGTTCTGTAGTCTAATAACTTCAGACATGTGCCATGTGATTCTGACCTCGTCTATATGCTGTAGAGATTCTTAAATTTTATTCAAATTTTGTTTTTGGGAGATGATTTGGAATGTATAAAAATGTATACACGTTTCTCTAATTTTCTATATCTAGGAGTGACCATTCATCTAATATAGTTTTCTATATGGTCTTAATTAAGTGCGGGAAAGGATTACCAGTGCTAAGATAATCACTGGGACCAAAGCAACAATCTTGGATTTGTCGACAAGCGATTGTATCGCCGATGATTATGACCTAATATAAGTTGCCTTCATATCATGTTCAGAAAAGTTGGATTGGAAAATACTACATAGTGCATTACCATTTAATCCTTTCTACTGAATATGCCATTAAAGGTTCATGCAATGTATTCATTATAGTTGTATCCTTAGCATCTTAATGCTACTACAAGTCTTTTTTGCAGCTTCGAGTGCATTGTGCTGAAGCTCTTGGTACTCCTATCGTGGGTGACTATAGGTACGGTTGGTTTATTCATAATAGATGGAAGCAAATGCCTAGAGTTGATTTTGAACCAACTACTGGGAAACCTTACAAAATGCGGAGACCAGAAGGTCTGGATGTGCAAAAAGGAAGTGTTCTATCCAAGGTTCCCCTGCTGCATCTGCATTGCAGAGAACTAGTAATTCCAAACATTGCAAAGTTTCTTGAACTTCTCCGCAATAAAGATGCCGGGAACTACAATGTGAATGAGTCAGGTCCGGATCTTCTCCGGTTTGTGGCTTCTATGCCATCACACATGAAAATTAGTTGGAATCTAATGTCCTCTTATTTGGTGTAAAACTGAGCTCTCCATCTGCATCCTAGATTAATTCACAATAGCAGTGGTTCCCACCCCTACCCCTACCCCTTCCCCCGGGTCTTTGTCATTCCTTATAACTAACTGGTAAAGTGGACACTACAATATTAACCATTATTAGAGGAAAAAACGAAGTTATTATTTTGTTATGGATAGTTCTAGTGCCGAGCCATGCTATAAGTACACAGATTTAAAATCCCTGTATTAACTGACCAG
>CAIGRF010161387.1:0-21557 GCA_903798235.1 Fraxinus ornus
CCCCCTAAAATATACTCTTGTATACATTTGTAAGTTAATATTTTAAGCTAACACGTCTTTCTCTTTCATTTAAAAGAGAGTTAATTGGACCACACTCGCAATCACTTTAACATGAGTTATGATATAGTTCTTGTTTGGTGGTGATTAAAATATAATTTTTAGTAAATTTTAATAGAAATTGATGAAATATGTGGTTGAAAAATTATGGAACCCAATATGTGGTTGAAATGAATTGTTGGCTAACTTAAAGGCGACTTTGACTCGGTCAAGTGTTAGTTGTGACTAATCGCATGTCTATCAACTACAGTACATAAAAAAATAATTATATTCACAATTTTTCTTAATAAATACACCATATTTTAATTACATCAAAGGTCATTAATCTTTATTCATTATTACACTTATACTCTTAACTTTTTTTCTTCATCACACTTTTATTTTTAGCATTTCGTTGATCAGGAAATCTTGTCGATAATCATGGTTTACGGCCAAAAATATTGTTAACGTATTTTAAAATAAGGGTCAAATTTTTAATCACAATTTTGCATTATTATTTGTTTTGCTTATTAAATAAGAATGGGCAAATGAGTCTTTTTATTTTATTTTAGAAACAAATTTGGAGAGAAACCGTGATCATGAACAATTTATGTTTATTTACGAATAAGAATGAGATGAAAAAAATTTGAGACACAAATGTGATACATTATAAAAGATTATATGAACATTTCATGTAATAAAAATGTAGTATAATCATTAAAAACTGTGGTATTGAATATATTTAGTCTACAAAAAAAAAAATGTGGCACTTACTGTATGAAGGATTATTTTGAGACATTTTATATAGTAATGATACTTTTTTTGTGGAAGAATAGGGCTGGGTTTCTTAATCTTCTTATTCTTCAAAATAAGGTTTTGAATCCCTAAATCTATTTGATATGTGTATTTAAATCACAATCGTTTGTGAAAGTCTGAATTAAAATCATAACAGTCATTCGGTGATCGTTTGTGAACTAAATTTAAATTTCAGCGATCGTTTGTGAAAACACATGTAAATTGAGTGACCGTTTATGAAATTAATAAAAAACTGGCGTAGCAACCTAGGATAATTTTTATTAGTGGTCCTTAATTATTAAGTTGTTTCGATTTCTTTGATATAGGAATATTATAAAAATGCATGTGCAAATATTTAAAAACGTGATTTAATTTCATTTTGTATGCAGCACCATAAGATAAGATTTGTGGAATACTAGATCCTCGTGGGCCCCATTCTTACCAATATTTCAAATTGGGTAAAAGGAAAGCCTATTAGAATCAACCAATTTTAGACTTTTTTTTCATAAGTTGGGCATCTTTTACTTTCGTCCGATATGAGCAATTCAAGAATTTGAAAGATAATTTAACGTTATATGGTGCAAATTCTTATCCAAAGATGGACAATTTGGCGTCGAAGTGTGGGTTCAATAAGAAATAATTTACGTTGTGTTGACAAGTTAATGGTGAAATTGTTGACTTCTAGCCTATCATCATGGCAAAAAATTATTGTAGAAATGATCGATATATCCATTCATTATGATCACACAAGAATATAAGTTGGGTAGTTTTGGGATATGCAATAAGGGACAGAATGGTCATTTTACATGCGTACTCAAGGGTGAAAGTGGAAAGATAAATTTACTGATGCATGGGATTAAAATTCAAATCAATTTAATTGAACGAAAAACTTTCAAATTATCAGATTTGGCCAAAAAATTGATGACACAAGAAAGTAATTTGGGTCGTTTTGGGATGTGCAATAAGGGCAAAATGATCATTTTACATGCCTTATTAAGAGTGAATGTGGAAACGCAAATTTACTTATGAATGAGATTAAACATTCCAATCAGTTATGAGTCTGCATGTCTTAATGTTTTAATTGAACGGATCACTTACGAATGATCAGATTTTGCAAAAATCTAATGAAAATCACAATCAACACTTGTGCTTAATTAATGTATAGTTGATAAATGAATAGTATTTAATAAAAAGGAATCATTCACAAAAAAAAATAAAAAAAATAGCAAAATATGGGCTTGTCTACTTGTGCAATGTCTATATTTAGGGGGGAAAAAGAAGAGATACACGTTAAATTTATGACAAAAATTGTATAAATGTACACTCTGTTGGCCGGCACACCTCTATACACGTGCTTTCATTTCATTCGTTGAACAAAGAAAAATATGGGATACGACCTCAAATCTTTCAAGCTTTGAAAATTTTACCCTAACCTTTAATTTATTACAACCATGATCCCAAAAATTTCAATTAATATATAAATACACTAAAACATGAAAAAGTCATATATATTTGAAAATATAATCCAATACAGTATAAAATAATAAGAAAAAATATATATTTTTCAATCATACATGTACGATCAAGTTTCAACTTTTTTACGAACTCAAACTAAACAGTTTATACGTAAAGCATGATTAAATGGTAAAAACAAACTCTGAGTTTAGACGAAGGTTATGCAAGATTTTGAAAACAATGATTTTTAAAACTAAAACTATTTTTTACCTAAAAAAAAAAGTCGAACTCTTTAAAGAATAAAGAAAAATACTTAGATTGTCCAAATTTGAATTTTATAAAAAAAAAAAAGTCGAACTCTTTAAAGAATAAAGAAAAATATTTAGATTGTCCAAATTTGAATTTTATAAAAAAAATTAATAAAATCTAACGATAAAAGTAAATATATCATAGAGTAATAATTTGAATCAATAAATCTTTTAAAGAAATTATTTTGAAAACGAAAACTAATAATATATAATTGTTTAGTTATTATTTATTGTATTGAAAAATTAAATAAAAAGTAGAAAAACAAAGAATTGAACCCCATACATCTAATGCACAAAATAGTCCTTCTACCATATGAGCTGCACTTTATTTTGTTCAACATTGATACAATTATTAATTAATATTTAGTTTTTATTTACCGTGTTTAAAAATTGAAAAAGAGAATGTCATTAAAGGGAATCGAACTCAAGTATCTTATGACGAAAGGCGCCGTCTCTTCCAAATGGATCACACACCATTTCAATAAAGACTGTAAAATAACATATATATAATTATTTTTCATAAATCTTAATTAATTAATTTTTTCCTGATGGATCTAGCACAGACAATAGTGCCAACTCGTCGGGTGCTAGATCCTTCCCAGCACACAAGCACCCGCCGTTGCCACAGTCTACAACCTCCTCCCCTCTACTGCACCACTACAAATTATCACCACCACAAAATATCATAAACTTTGCACAAAACGCCTGTTGTATAAATCAGGAAATGCAAAAAATTTTTAAAAAAAAACTATGAACAAAATCTCCATTTTGATGCAATCTTGAATTTAAATCAAGGTGCCAGAGTTTATTTCTGCACAAACACAATCTCACCCATCGGCCGTAAACGAAGATTTTGACATTACGGCGTGGCAACGATTTCATTAACTAGCTTGAAAGATTTGGGATCACATATGCAACAAATGAAATATAGGATAAAACCTACAAAGATTTTAAAGGTACAGAACCGTGATTGCAATTATCCCTAAAAATATTAAATCACAGGTAAAGATTCATTGATTCTTAATTAATGGAACCTCAAATTTCAGCCATTTAGTTAAAAATCAAATTTTTATAAAAATTGACAAAACATATAATTATGAATGTGTGACTGAAATTATTTGTCAATTTGATTGGAAAAATCAAGCCCATCATACAATTTATACTCAAATAGGAAAAAAAATTTGAATTTACGTTTAAAAAAAGTATTTTATTGATAAGATGTGCCATCATAAATGAATTTCAAGAGATGAATTTTTAAAAATAGAACTCAAACAGGCAAAGTGCAAGCTAGCACACAAATTCTTGACATCATTTACCTTGCTAGCATGTCAATGATAAATCAAATCAAAAACATGTATATGTATATACATTTGGGTAGTGGGGTATTGCACAGAGAGAGAGAGAGAGGGAGAGAGTTTTGTTTTTTTGTGTGATATTGTTGGAGAAGATATACTGTAGTGTTCTGGCGCTCGGAATTTTGTCGCAGTCTGTTTTCATCTCTCATCTGATGTCTGATCACAGTTTTATGGCGCAATAATGGCCTTATTCTTCAATCCCATTAAAGACGAAACATAGTATACCATTAAATCAAGGAATTTTTCTCCAGTGTTACTATTCTGTTTGTAAAACCCAGAAACTGCTGGTAATTTACTCTGGTTCTGCATTTATTTTGCTGTCTATTTTCTGTTCCCACTTCACCTTTTATTCATATTTTATGGCACTAAAATATAGAAGTCTCTGATTCACTCTAGTCGAAATCTTGTTATTTTGAGGTCTAATCGTGTTCATTACTGCGTATGTAACGTGTACAAGGCATCAAGTATGCATTAGATGAGTTTTTTCTTACCAATTTTGTTGGTTTTCGATTTTGTTTTGGAATTTTCTTTCATAAAGTTTTGCTGCTTATTTATATCTCTACTTTATCTCCATGTTTCCAGTGTTTTCTCTGGCTAAGGTGGCTGCTGGTTTTTTATTTTTATCTGTTTTATTAGTTCAATAAGAATACAGATTTTGCACCAGCACTTTCAAATTTTCTTACAATTTTTTCTTTCATGTATCTTCCTTCACCTCTTCTGTAAAGGGTTCTCTCTGTTCCTTTCTTGTGGAGTTAATTTTTTTTTTCCTAGTGGAAAATTCTTAATTAAATGTGTGAAACCCGTGTTGTAGATCACTTTCACATTCTTCATTTTTACAGATTATCTTGACTGATATGAGTCTCTCTTTTAAGGGATTTCTCAAGCCATAAAATCAATTGAGCCCTAATGGATTTCAATGAAGAAGAAGTGTTGATTTCAATGAGAAATATTGAGAATTCTGATGAAGAATTGAATGAAAATGGAGTTGCAGAAAATGGTCACACCCCTACGAGGCACTCCTCTTACCAGCCAGGCATGAAAGCATCTTTACTTTGGCTTGATTTAAGAGTCTTTTATGTTAGACTTAGCAAATGTGTGATTGATGATGATTCGACTCCCGAGTATCTTACGTTAAACCATGTGCCATTAAATCGTGATACCCTTCTAGAAGTTAATGGTGTGAGGACTAGCATATATTCGGATGGTGCATCGACCCTTCTAAAACGAGATAGGTTAGATAAGAAATCCGAAGAAGTTACATTTGTGAGTACTGATAGCATCAGAATGACAGGCGGTGTGAAATTCGAAGTTTTCCATAAAGGCGTTCTCGTGCTATCTGGAACGTTAGAATTGTGCCATAGCAATAGCAATGCATTTATTCGGGATTCAAGAAATCAAGGGCTAAGTTGGAGCATGGATTGTATATCGGATACAATAGCAAGCTCGGGATTTTTGAAAGGAAATCAAAATACTGGCTTGGAGTCATCCTCTACCCCTGGTATTGAAGTTTATGTTGCTGGTCGTTTCTTGGGTAGTCCGATTATATTGACTAAAACCATGCAACTTAGTCATAGGAAGAAGCAAACAAGGAAAGGGATGCTAAAATCAATACCAGAATACGAGGCCACTGAAAGCCAAGAAGAGGGTTCCTCTGGTCTCGCAATGCAGGTAAAAATTTTATTCGTAATTCGTATCTTTTGCTTCATATATAATTCTTTGTTTTGCGTTTACATGTAGTAATTTCTGATCCTACACGAAAACAAAAATTTCTTTCAGCAATCTTCTTGGTACCCACAAATTTTGACAGGGACATTATAAACTTATCCTGGACTGTTCAGGAAAGCATGAGGCTGGCACATATTTCTAAGTACAAGAATATTACAGCACATCACCTCTTTTGTTTTTGTATGATGTTGGTATTACTATTAACAAGATCTCACATAGATGATACAAAATTATTGTGAATTGATTCATTAACTTGTATTAAATGGCGTCTTTTATGTGTTAATCCTTGATTTATAGCACAGTCGAGAACTTAAGCAAAATACACAATTGTTCATATTGCAAAGGAGAATGAATAGACTACCATTAGTGACTAATAAATTCTTATATTGCAAGCTGTGTCTTTGTAGAACATAAATTGGAAATATGATTTCCCGATTTCTGTAAGATACGTGGGAAATCCCTTTAAATTCATAAAAAAGGATGATGAAAGTCAGGATGGGAACATTAACGCTGTACAATTCTTGAAATTATGCATCTTACTTTTTGTCAGTAATTCATTCTGCAGGCAAACCATCACCCAAATTACAAACCAGAAGAGGAAGATTATTGCACCCTGTATCCTGGAATGGAGTATTTGGAAGGCGAAGACGGAGAGTTATCATGGTTCAATGCTGGAGTAAGAGTAGGCGTTGGAATTGGGCTCAGTATCTGTCTTGGAGTTGGAATAGGAGTCGGGTTGCTGGTTCGAACTTACTAAGGAACCACTCGAAACTTCAGAAGGCGCCTACTTTGATCCGATCTTTGCATGTTTGTCCTTTGATCTGACGGTGTTCATTACCTTAATATTGCTGACACAGTAGGTTTTGAAACTCAGGTTTGTTCAATGACAACGTTGCAAAAGCTCGCCGGTTTTCTTTCCGTAAATTCAGGGTAAAACGTCTGAAAATAAAACCATCATCCCGTCAACGCAGGAAATGTCTTCAAACCCAATGTCTCGGGAATCAGAATACGATCATTTAGTATGTTAACGAGTCGAATTCTCTTTGTAGCTTTGTGCAGTGTGGTGAGATTCTAGTTCAATGAATTTTCATATGGTTGTTCCTAGCAATGTTATGTTTAATGGAATGAGATTTATACCTTCCCGATGATGCATATTTTGATGGCATGTTCTTTAAGGTAGATTAGATGATATCGATGAGGATAACAAAAGAAAAAATGAAGTTAAAATCGTTTCTACAATACCATCCAGTCATGTTAGCGTGCCCTAAATTAGTTAGGCTGAAAAAAACCGGGTTGATTTAGGACACGGCTGAAATAAAACTTATTATAGCATCATATCATTTGTGTTATATATAGAAAATAATTTACAAGTAAAATTATCATCCGTAGTTCCGTACTATTTTTAAAGGTTTGACAAGTAAAAAAATTAGATTAACTAGGTCGATTCTTGTATGTTGTCAAGTTGTATTGTTCAATCAGTCAAAACCAGCCCGACCCATCCACGAAGATGGCCAATCCCGACTGTCTAGCTCCTTTTGATACCCGTTCTCCCGTCTCCTGCTTTTTGAGCCTCATTCTATAACATTTATTTAAATTCGTTTTAAACTAAATATTTTTTAATAAATAATTTGCATATTTGATTTTTTATATTTTTTAATCATACAATTTTTTTATTTTTTAAAACTCACTTTTCTTCACCTAATTTATTCTTAAAAAAAGGGTCTCTATCCAAAGGATTGCATGGACAAAACACTATGTCCTTGTTTGATTGAAATAAAAATCAGTTTTTTAGCAAAATTTCGATAAAAGTTGATAGAATGTATGGTTGATAAATTGCGAATCCCATAAAGTATGTGCATCAAATTAATTATTGATTTTAACTTAAATTTTAATTAATTTTTTTAGATGAACCAAACATGGCCTATTTCCTGATTTACCATTAAATAGCTTTCGGCGCCAAGGGACTTAAAATGGAATAAAGAAGGAAATTTGTACACCATAATAATAATTACATTATTTAATATACAGTACAAGCGATAAACGGATCTACACTACCTGAAAACGAAATTTTGGAGGGAGGCCTGGAGGGAGAGAGAGGGCGGAGCATGGATGAGAATTTGATAAAACGGTTAGAATCCGCAGTGGCGCAGCTTGAAATGCTTTCCGCCGCCGGAGTCCGTTCAGCTGGTGCGGCGGAGGTCGGCGAAGATGCAATGGCTATGGATCCGTCTATTATCGCATTCGACGATCTGATTTCGCAGTATGTTAATAGGGTTACGAGCGCCGGAGAGAAGATTGGAGGACAGGTTTTGGATATCTCGAGGATCATCGAGGAGGCATTTTTTGCACAGAAGGAGCTTCTCATTAAAATCAAGCGAAATCAGGTTAATTGTGGTTTTTTTTTTCCTGATTTGCATTCAATGTTAATTGTATCTTGTTTCTGTGTGGTATCGTGCATTAAAATACTGAAAAATATTGTAACAATTAGCTCCACAAGCGAAAATTTCGTTTGTATTATTAATTTTAATGAATTATATTGTAACATACAATCAGCCTGTTAAGTCCTTTTTGCTGGCATTGATGTAATTTGTCTTAGAGCCTATTTGGTAGAGATTAAAATTGAAAAACTAATCGTCATTGTTGACTTTTATTAGATGGATCGACCGAATAACGACCATATTTTCAATTTTAATTGAATTTTAATTGTTAACAAACCGGCTGTTAATATCTATATATTGAATTTTGGAATTTGAATTGCTACTGGGTGTTTAACTGTTTATGGACACAACCATGATTGCTGATAGGAACAGAAGGTACAAATTTACAGGACAATTTCGTAATTTAAATACTTGAATTGGCATACATCATCCTGGAGTAGTCTTTATATTCTTTTTGCTGAAAAGTATTGGAATGAGGAAGGCCTGAGAATCTGAGATGGAAGTTTGAAATTGTATTTGCTTTATGAAAACTTCTTATTCTGATTTTTGGATGTCCTGTAACAATATTTTAATTTTGCCCTTTTCCCTCGAATAAGACTTGAACCTAGGTCACTTACCTGCTCTTACCACTTGTGCTAGGCCTTGATCTCAATATTTTCTATGTTGTTTTGCTTGAACTTCTTATAACTGCATAACAGTTTGATTTTGGAATAGGATTTTTTGAAGTTCCATTTTAACCATTGAAGGTGTGGATAGCATAGTGCCATGATTATGTTATTAAAGCCGGTTGTTATGAGAACATTTCATCCTTTGGCGTCGTGTTATTATTCTGATGAAGTCTAAGAGCAATTCTATTATTAGATAGGAAAATAAGTTTGGTGGGTGTCTCTGATGTACTCTAATGTTGTTGAACAGCTCGCAATATTATTTGAGTTTCTAATGGGTGAAATGGGCATTTTTCTTTAATTATTTTGAGTTATTTTTAAATGTCTCCCCTCTGTTCTTTCCCCTGTCACTGTTGTGCTCAGTTTGCATACTTGAAATGCGCAGAAACCTGACATGGCAGGGCTGGTGGAGTTTCTTAAGCCTTTGAATGATGTGATTAAGAAAGCTACTGCATTGACAGAAGGTAGACGACCTGACTTCTTTCACCACTTGAAGACTAGTGCTGACAGTCTTACTGCCCTGGCATGGATAGCATATATGGGGAAAGATTGTGGTAAGAAAAATTTATGAACTGTTGAGCTTTTAATTCTTCAATTTTTAGTTCATTTCTTTGATTGTACGGTTAATGTACTATCTAATTATAGGTATGAGCATGCCTATTGCACATGTAGAAGAAAGTTGGCAAATGGCTGAATTTTACTGCAATAAGGTAATGATTCTTATCCTTCCCCTCCCTACTCTAGAGCGTCCATCTTCACCACTACAAAGAAAAATTTATGAAGAAAATGGAACTTTACTTATCTTTAAACCTAAAGTGTGTACCAATTTCTGATTTCTCCCTCCCCTGCTCCTTTTTTCCTTTTGATGGTGGTAGTAGTAGTCTTATTGTGCTGATTAAGATGTTCTTTTGCCGCATCGTACCAGGATAAGAGGATAGGTTAATACCTTGTGAGTATTATATAGTTATCAATTTTATGCTTGTTTGTTTATATATTTTGAGATTGATCTATCGCATTTAAACTCCCTTTATATCTATTGATGGATGAAATAGAGTGGAGAAACATGTGTCATGCAGTTGATTCTAACTTTGTTGGAATAAGGTTTAGTTTGCTACTGATGTTGTTTATAATTGATATTTTCTATTGAATACACATTTGTATACTGTCGTTTTGTTTTTGATATTTTTATTTTCGATACTTTTCGTGAACGAAGACGAAATTTGACGAGTGAATATATGTCGATATTTGTTTAGATGCTGGATCTATGTTTATAGAAGTATAAATACCTTGACAGGTGGTCAAAAATCCATAATAGAGTCAGTCCACAAAGACTTAATTGATTATCTTCATGCTTAAAACCCCCAAAACATATAGGATTCATTACATGGATAAGGAAAAATCGAAAAATCATTATCAGTATTTCTTGGAACACTGAAATATATTCTACTAATGAATAATTGAACTCATAAAATGCATTTACATGTAGCTAGCTTCTTAGAAAAATGGCGGTGGAATAATTAATTTTCCTTTAGATGCGAAAGTAAAATGTTTAGGCAGATTATTTGTGTCAAAGTTTAAATGTCAAGCCATAGTTATGAATCAATGTACCTATATGAGAATTTTTAATAATACTATTTTATTTATGGAAAAGGTCCTCCTTCTGTCACTGACATTTTGATAGGCAAAAATATATCTTTTCACCTTGTTTGATCCACGTTCTTACAAAAATTCATTTTCAATCCCACATTATTCAATAAAATAATATTACAAGCAAATCCAAAATTTTTCCTTATTTTTTTCTCTCTACTTTTATCCAATAACTGAGAGCGATTCTTGAAAGTAAGGTACCTTTAATGTGTTTGCATTTTGCCTTTAATTTCAAGTTCTACAACATTTTTCTTCCTTTTGTGAGGCAAAATCGTACTGCCATTTATATGCTCAGGACCAATTCAAGTATGAAAGTTCTGATTATTAATTTTTATTTATTTAACAGGTACTTGTGGAATACAGAAATAAAGATGCAAATCATGTTGAATGGGCAAAGGCTTTAAAGGAGCTTTATGTGCCGGGCTTGAGGGATTATGTGAAGAGTCACTACCCATTGGGCCCTGTATGGAGTGCCACAGGGACGACAGCAGCATCTGCCCCACCAAAAGCTCCTACACGAGGACCAGGTGCCCCTGCTCATCCACCTGCTTCACTGTTCAGCTCTGAAACTCCTCAGCCCTCATCATCACATCCAAAGGAAGGAATGGCTGCTGTTTTTCAGGAAATTAATTCTGGAAAGTCGATAACTTCTGGTAATATTCACTCTTTTGATTTGCCATGTTTTTCTCTTTATCAGATTCCTGTGATTTTTTCCCTTATATTGTCTCTTTACTTTCCTTCTAGGATTGAGAAAGGTCACAAATGACATGAAAACCAAGAACCGTGCAGATAGAACTGGTGTTGTGAGTGTTGCTGAGAAAGGAAATGGTGGTGCGCCTTCTCTCTTGAAGGCTGGACCTCCGAAATTCGAGCTTCAAATGGGTCGGAAGTAAGTGATATTGATACTTACACATGGAGACACATTGTGCCAAAGTTTGAATTTCTTTTTCAGCTACATGTTTCAATGCATGCAGATGGGTGGTTGAGAATCAAATTGGACAAAAAAATTTGCTAATTAAAGATTGTGATTCAAAGCAGTCCGTGTATATCTTTGGTTGCAAAGATTCAGTTGTGCAGATCCAAGGTATATCTACTTTTACTAGCTCATAATTCCTTCACAGGTGTACAATTTAGCCGAAAACGAGGAACCATTGTATGAGTAAAGGTTTAATATAGTCATGAACTTAACGTCAGCATAACCCTGTGCAGGAAAAGTGAACAACATTACAGTAGACAAGTGCACTAAGATGGGGCTTGTATTCATGGTCAGTGAGGAAATTGTTTCAAACACGCTAGTTTTTCCTAAAGTTAGAAGTCGTATTATGTAAGGTCAACTCACTTCCTTGTTTAAATTGATAACTAGGATGTTGTGGCAGCTTGTGAGATTGTCAATTGCAGTGCTGTGGAGGTGCAATGTCAGGTAATAATTATCTTGTTTACCCAAGTTGGATGATCTTGTGATGGCTTGTCGTAATTTTTTTCTTTTCCTTTTCGATGATGGTGTAAGAAAGGGGTTGGATAGGGGTGGGGATGAGGGAAGAGGGGAGATATTCCATTTTCTTTTTCAGTTATTTTATTATGACAAAGTTCAGATATTAGAATGTGGCGTCTTGTCAAAAAATTCTGCCTTGGCTGTCAAAAATAAAACCATCACTTCTAGTTGCATGAGATTAATGTTCCATGTTTTCCTTGCACATTGGTCTTTGTAGGGCTCGGCTCCAACAATTTCAGTGGACAATACGGCTGGTTGCCAGTTTTACTTGAGTAAAGATTCTTTGGAGGCTTCTATAACGACAGCAAAGTCAAGTGAAATCAATGTGTTGGTACCTGGTTCTGGGCCTGAGAGTGATTGGGTATGTTTTTACACTTTTACTTGGCTGCTTACGAAAAACTAGAACCCTCTACTTACACGAAGCCGACTTTAAAAAGATTTTAAAGCTACGAAGTAAACTAGATCTCCTAGTCATCTCTCTCTTAGTACGAGTAAATTTTATTGTCATATTTCGTACTTTGACGAGTTTATAGTATAAAATATTCTTTTCCCTGAACATTCAAATCATTGCCAAGATAATTCTCTCCTAAACATTTAGGATGCTTAAGGTAGATGTCAAAGCATCTGATTCAGATACACGACTTAAGAGCATGTTTAGCTAGGCCTAAAAAATGTGAAGCTAATTTTAATTAAGAGCACGTTACTGGGGAATTTTTATATTTCATTTCGAAAATGTACATTTTTAAGAGTAAGTTACTTATTTCATTCCGTCACGTGTTGTTAGGCTTAGCCAAGCACGCTATTAGCTCCTTACAAAAAGAACACATGACGGAACTAATTGCCATAAGTTATTCGACGTTAACATAAACTTTCCATATATTCATTACAAGCTCTGTGCATTTTACTGCAGGGGGAGCACTCTTTGCCACAACAATACGTTCATGCATATAAGGATGGTCATTTTGTGACTACTCCAGTGTCCCACTCCGGGGCCTAATCAAAGGGACTTTTGTGAAAGTAATCAAATGCAATTGCTGCTGTTTTTTCATTATTCTTTTTTATTTCATTTTCCTCTTCGGAATATTGAGGGCGTTTTTCAGTTTATTGGTTATCGCTTGAAATTTATTCGAGGTGCAATTTTGATTTTTAGTTCTCTCTTGTAGGGCTGTTGTATTTCTGTATGTTCTGCTGGCAGTTTGTGCCCAGATGTGTGCCTTTTCTTTTTCATAATCAAGAGCGAGTTATATATATGAGAATTCAATTTTCTTGTTCTTTCTACTTATTAAGGGATAAAAATCTCATATCGAATAAAGATGAAAACATACATCAACTTATAAAGGATTGAGTTACTCTTCTTAATAATGTTGATATTTTAAGATGGAACATCAAATCTTAATATGATATCAGAGTCTGTTAACCTCCAACGAGCAATTTGATCCGATTAAAACTAAAAAAAATTTGAGCACACGAATTTCAATATCGATCTGCTCAAATGAGCTACCATCTTTCGGGACATGTTAAGGGTAAAAATTTCACATCAAATAAAGATGAAAACACATGTAAACTTATAGAAGATTGTGTTACTCTTTTTAATAAGGTTGATCTTTTAAGATGGAACCCAAAATCTTAATTCTACTGAACTATCAGAATCCTCTATACAAATTTTGTTTAGTTGAAACAACTAAGAAAATTTTTTGCTCATCAATTGCAATTGTTTTATTTTAAGCTAATTGTAGACAATGAACTCATACAACGATTTTCTAACTTCTTTCCGAGAAACCATTCTTGATCGAGAAAATGGTCTAAAATATGAAAATAAAAAATGAAAAAATTATGGGAGAAACCATTTATAATAAACTTATATAAAATATTTGATAAAATTGTAAAACAATATAAATTTAAGATTAACACTTTTTATATTTAATGAGAGGTCAATTTACAAGAATTTGAACCATTTTGGTAAGAAATGTAACACCAACTAGATGCCTTTGTAGTAAGAAATAAAAATGTAACTATATGCGCAACATGCTCCACATGATAATACTTACAAATTGTGAACCAAATAATTTTACTACTAAAAGTCAACTTTAAAATTTTCATTGGTTTGCCTTTCAAACATGCAATTTCCAAAATTTCATCTAGCCTGCGAACTTTATAAAATTTGCATATTCGACCCCAATCTTAATCAATTTATAACTCTTCTCGTCATTCATCCTTAAATTGTTTCTTTCCCAATCAGAGCAATTTCAATACTCTCTCTAAAATAACTTAAAAATAGGTTCCAAATAACTCTATATTTTAACTTTTAAAATAGAGTGGGTGTATTTTTTACTTAATAATACATGAAATTAATAATTTACAAATTTCAATGTTCTATGTCATAACTTATTTAAGTTATATTTTAATTTATTGACCATTGACATTTAAAAAATATATATTAATTAAAAAAATGGGGAAAGACAATATGCCAATGTTTAGTGGAAATAAAAATCGAAATTTTAATTCAAATCAAAGTCAATAATTAATTCTAATCAAATATTTTATGAGAACCACAACTTTTTAACCATATATTTCATTAACTTATATTAAATCTGCTAAAATTCTGATTTTAATCATCACCAATTGGGGCTATGTTTTTTGTAAAAAAAATTAAAATAAATAGGTAAAAATTAAGCATTATTGGAGTGTAAGAATTTTTTTACAAATAGTCTCTTAGGTGCTCTTAAATGCACATCTTTAGATATTTTCATTTTAGTCTTGGAACAAAGAACATTCTCCAATTGACCCATTTTAACCGCCAATTCAGTCGGAAAGGACCACTCTTGCAAGGAAAGGTTGATTTAGGGATGCTTCTGCCAAAGTTGAATGGATAAATCATGAATCCACAGAAACATAATATGATAGGGATCAGAAGTGCAAAAAAGACGACTGAATATACCGACTTTGGGCACTATTTGCAAATTCTCTTCTCTGTGGGGACTTATCCAGAACTGTAAGAAACACGGGGGACTTTACACAAAAACTTGAAAATTAAACCATAAAACGACGCTGCTTTGCGTTAATTATCTACAACGTCGCCTCTTATGATAATGGCGTTTAGAAATTGAGAAAACAGTTGATTTTTCGTGAATCAAATTCTTCGGAGAAGATGGCTATGTTTGGATCCAACATTTCTACCGACGTAAGTTTTGATTAAGGCTTTTTAACTTCTATGCATATTTTCAATTAAGCATTAACTTTGGAATTTTCAATATTAGGTCAGAGATCAAAGTTCGCATTATTCAATTCTTGACGTTGATTTTTTTATTTTTGTTGCGTATTTAGTCACGCTAGTATTTGAATTGAATGCGTCAGTTGTATTTGCCTTGTTTCAAATGATCATTTGCTATTCGGAGGTTAGGCTGTTTCATGGATTAGAAAACACAGACATACGCTCACTTTGCTGCATTTATATCGACAGCAGAAGATTGAATTGGTGGAGTGTGGACACTGTGAGGTTTTAGACTGTTGAGTTTGATATAGTAACTTTTTTGTATTTGTTTTTCTATTTGCAGTTGTTTCTGCAGGTTTTTGTTTATTTATTTACTAGTTCAGATGAATTTTGTTCTTTTTGTAATTGTGCTTTGTGCTTTGTTCTAAGAAATGTGATTTCTACTTATCTCAACTCTAAACAATGCAGGTTGGATTACGGGTGCTTCTTTCTCCCTTCAGTTCTAATGTTGTTATTAGAACAGCATGGTGAGCTTTGAAACCATTTATTTATCACCCAAAAAGAAGATGTTCGAATCTTTCAATTTAGGTTGACATTTTATTTCATTTTTGTGATGACACTCCAAATATCAATATAATAAATTTTTATATTACCTGTATTTGCTTCTGCAACTGACATAGTGTTGTTTTTAGTGATACTATTAGCATATAATAATATCATCATTTCTGTGTTCGTTGCTCGTGAATTTAACCAATTCTGGAGCTATGGTGCAACGATAAAAATATTTTCTGGAAAATCTCATTATGTGTAAAAGAACCTTATCCTGTAAATGCACTGACAATATGCATGTCGTCTGCAGCTGTTCTGTGGGGATAGTTTTGCCTGTTTATTCCACATTTAAGGCCATCGAGGCAAGGGATCAAGATGAGCAACACAAGTGGCTTTTGTATTGGGCCGGTTAGTTATTCTGTTTAAATTTTTCTTATTGTCCGAAACTGGTGATTGGAATGTTTCTACTATGTAAGTGCGCATCTATTATTTAGTTCTTTTAATGAAACCATCAGGGAGGACATTTTTGGTAAAATATGCATTGTGGTTGCAAGGGCAGATCTCATGGCCTTTGTTGTTTTTCTTGCCTTAATTTAATGCTAAACTTCAAGATACTGAACTCTTGATTCCTGTATATGCTTATTATAGTCTTGAGAGTAAAGTTATAAAATGGCTTAGCAAAATCACGGTACTCTTTTAATTGATTTATATGAGATTTTAGCCAATATATTGAATAAATAAGTGTATTGGCATTTTCCTCTGAGGTACATTCATTTATGGTTTGGTGAGATTATACAATTATTTAATGATTTGCTTTGGTCATTAATTTAAACAAAGATATTTTTCATACTTCTTGCAGCATATGGATCTTTTAGTGTCGTCGAGGTGTTCACTGACAAACTTCTCTACTGGTACAGCATTGAACCTGAATCTGATTTCTTGACAACCACTAACCCCCAGGATAAAAAAATTAATAAAAAAAAAAAAAGAGAAAAAGAACAAGCACAGGCACACACACGCACATATTCTCTAATATAGTCGTTCAGCAATTATCTTAGGTTTCTGTGAAAGCATATTGAGGTGGTGCTTTTGTATGATTTTATCAGGTTCCCTCTCTACTATCACATGAAGTTTGCTTTTCTTGTTTGGCTTCAACTGCCAACTATTGATGTAAGCTTGGCAACTGCTCTTTTCTAGTTTCTAGCTGTATTATTTATCTTTTCCCTTTACTGGTTTCTTAGTTGAATTATTTAAATATATCCTCACTGGTTCTTACTATTTATAATGTGTTGCAATGTATATTGATGTTGGGAGATGAAATCGTGTGCATTTTATGTTTGATGATTAGGACTTCTAGACCGCAAATCTGTATATGTGGTGAAAGTGTACTTTATATTTTCAGTAGTATGAAGGTTTAGCTGCTAGGTCTTGGACAATTGGTTCTCTTTTAGAACCTTGAATTTTGTGTAGATGTGTGGTCATTTGGAAGGTCAAAACACTGCCTGATGCTGAATCTGGTTCAAGTCTTCTAGTCATTCTTCTTACATGTCCTCCCTTGTGTGGTAAATCTTCTGTAGTTAATATCTGATTCGAGGGGCCTTTGTTTCCAACATGCTGAAAACTTGAAAGTAATAGAAGAGTATAGCTCTAGTGTGGTTTAGAATATACACTTTCCATCTACAATGTATAGAGTGAATAGGAGGGATTTTTTATTTATTTATTTTTTATTTTTTATTTTTTTTCTGAATATTTGTTGCATATGTGCGAAGGGGTGATTAAAAATTGGCTTTGATTTTTGATTCATGATGAAACCCAGATTGTTGCCTGAATATGGGTGTGAATGTCTAGGATATTTTCTGTTGCTTCCTTAAATTGCCTTCCCTTTATGATAGTGCAAACATAAAGAATAATTGAGCACGTGATAGACCAAAGTCATTGTTCTATTTAGGTATTATTTATATTTGGCTTTAAACATTCTAGAATTATTTTTAAGACATGATTTGTACTTGCACTGCATGCTAGTCTTGTCAAAACCTCACTCGATTCCACTTCCTTTTTCTCCAGGGAGCAAGGCAATTGTATATGAACCACTTGCGCCCTTTCCTCCGAAGGCATCAATCAAGGCTCGATCAAATTGTGGGTTTCTTGTATGATGAAATGGTGAATATCTTATTCTGTACTTTACTAGGCAGTTAATGTTTTTTGAAGCCTAGCTTAGGTTGAAGAGATGGAGCTTCACTATTCCAATTGTCAAATGGTTAGATAATATAGTTCCTCAGACACCTCTCTCTCTCTCTCCCCACCCCCACTCATTTGGGTTGGTGGGATGGGGTGGAGGTTTTGTTAAGGGGGAGCTTCTTGTATTGGTCCACTAATGGTCACTGCCTTAATTGAAATACGGGAGAATAGGCTGGACGAAAATTTGATGATATCTTGAATAAAAATTTTGCTTCCCAATGCATAAATATTCTCAGTCCTCTAATAAAGAACAAAAAGTCCACAGCCCTACTATATCAGTCATCTCTTTATACAAAAACGTTCACACTTAACAATCGGTAGCTTCATCTGTGTCTTGATTTGCAGGTTAAATTTGTGAGTAACCATCAAGGGGAAATCCAGTTTGCAGGGAAACTTCTTACGAAGATTTTAGCATCAGGTACTTGGCTTTACTTTTATAATCATGTGATAGTGCATTATATTAAAAGTTTTAACTATTGGAACAAGCCTGACATTATGAACACAACCTTTGTATATCTAATCTGCAATCTGCTACACACATTGTCCTTAAAATCTGATAATTTAGTTCAATGTATCGAATTATATTTTCCTTCCTTTTGAATCAGCTAATTACATTGTTCAAGAAATTGTTCACCCTGGACGAAGACGAGCAAGTGGTGCTGCTATTGAAGGTCCACCCCAGCACGGAGAGACTTCAGAATCTGAGGAATCAGAAGATGAAGAATGACTCACCGGTCCACACCATTCTCCCGTATTTACAACATGCGAATGATATTTTGATCAGAATAGAAATAGCATATTTCATAATAGTAAGATGATTGACAATGCAATCTGTTATATCTCACAGTTTACAAATCGTTTGCTTTTTGTTGCTACTTGAAATAATTTTTCAGCTGTGAATAGATAGATGTGTTTTTCCATACTAGATATTCCCCAAGTGTGTTCATGCATTCCTATAATGTTTCATAACTCGAGAATTAGTCCCTGTTTGGTTTGTGATTATTTAATAATCACTTCTGATCAAACATATTTCTTATCCGAACCTTCACAGGACCACAGTTTATAGTCATTTAAATTATATTAATTTAATCACAAACAAAACATGCACTAACTAGGGTATAAGTTGATTTTTCAAAATGTTATAGCGGAATTGTATCAAAGTTTTATGTCGAAGCCTTCACACACTTGGAATGCATACGAGGACTTTGCGGATCTTCTTGAAGATGATCGTCAAGCGAAAGTGGAGAAGAATCTTATCATTGTAATTGATATAGAGTATTGGATAATATAAAGATTTACTTTTTTATTGTCTTTGGCCAATGTTGCCTATAAACAGCTGGTGAATAAATCATTACTAGACACGCATGCGCTCTCCATCCATTCCAGTTTGGTAAAAGAGCAGTAAAATATAAAAGTAGTATTCAATCTCGAAGTTAATAATAAATAAATAAAAGAATGAATGGATTGAAAAGACAAGTGCTTTGATTTTAAAGGAGTTGATAGAAAATTTAGTTGACGGTCAAATTGTCGGTAGACCTTAACTTTTAGGGATGAATTTTGCCACTTGTACATTGAGATGTACATTCCCCTCACAATAGGTGTGGTTCACGCCTAGTAAAAAAATCGTTGACCCTCCCCCTTAAGGTTGGGTTTTGCTACTTATACATCGAGATGTACATTTCCCTTATAATAGCGGGTTCACGTCTAATAAAAAAATCATGGATCCCCTATTGTGAGGGGGTCCGTACACCGGAGTGTGGTGTACACGTAGTAAAACCCTTTGGAGATTGCTAATCTATATTGCCATCACCTTTTTCTTAAAAGGGACTTCACGTACATTTTCTAAGTCCTTGTTTGGTAAACATTAAAATCTAAATATTAATTTCAATTAAAGTTAATAATTTATTTTCATAAAATTTATGGGATTCATTAAAATCAGATTTTTTAAAAAAGATTTGGATAGAAGTTGATGAAATATATGCAACCCTATAGATATGTGATTAAAATTAATTGTTAACTTTGATTTAGATTAAATTCTAAATTTTTTTTTTTACCAAACCGGGCTTAATTAGTTTTCCGTTCAAGTACAGTGTGTACAATTGTTGGCAAATTATTCTCGCTAAATTTGGAATTAATAGCATGTTTGAACCCCATTTTTAATATAGAATGCATTTTTTAATAGTAGATTGATGAAAAATGTGTGGTTAAAAATGAAGAATTTTTTTAGTTGCGTGTAATATTATTTTATTGAAAAATGTGTAGTAAAAAGAATAAAGAAAAATATATTTTGAAAAAAAAAATGAGAATCAAGGGCTAAGTAAACAAGTCTATATGCCATTTCGATTAATTTATAGGAGTTTTGTTTGAGTTTCATATAATTTGAAGTTAATTTCAAGTATTAATTTTTATCACACATTTATAACTACTATGAATTAATTATTTATACATTTCATGAGTTATTTGTCGAGCATGATCGACTCATTCTCGATAAATTTATAATGAATCGTGCTATACGAACACCTCGATTGACACCTTAAATGATCAAACACACGCCTTGGGGGTCGGATATTTTATTCACGTGAAATCTACGCGCAATATGAGGATCGATCATCCACGATATCAACCATTTTCGAGTAAAGTGATTTTACTCATTTATAACTGTGGATTTCTTTTATATCTATTATATTATAAGAGGCAATAAAAAGTTGACTTGACTTATACTTTGGTCTTTGTATGCTGACAAGATTCACTATTCCAAGATTCTGACGCAGAGTTTACTAACCAAATATTCAATTTGTTCATAAAAAGACAAAGTAATTAGTGGCGATGAGTACATTTTTGAATTCATGCCTTGGTGCCAAAACAAGGTATTGATATTTCAATATTTCATCATCATTTTTTTCCCTTCTGATTGACTTCTAATTTATACTAACAAGCTTTCATTGGAAAAAAAGAAAAAAAGAAAAAGTGCATACTAAACTTCGTGTTTGATTGGGATAACTTAATTTTTTTTAAGAAAATAAGATCAAAGTTAATTATACATTTCACGATACTCATAATTTTATTAAAATTTTATCAAAATCTATTAATTGTTTATCGAAAGTTTTATCCAACAACTCCTTCAATACAAGGAAGTTTTTTAGAAGTGAAATACAATCGGAAAGTCCGACTCAAAAACTCATTGTGATATTTGAATCTATAGAAAATTAACTCCTTTGATTTTGGCATTTAGGCCATGTTTGAGCCAAATTATTATCTCAATAAAATGAAAAATATGACCGTTATCCATCAAATCAACATTTAAATTCAAATTTTCTATATCTTGTGTGAGCCCCAATAACGGCTATATTTTTCATTCTCCTTCTAGAATAATTTGGCTCAAACAAGGCCTTATATTTAAATTATCTTTAAAACGAAACGACACACAACAACAAATGTCTCCCGTTTTCATTAGTGTCGTAGTAATCCAAAGGGGTTGCTCAATTGGTCAGGTCTTGAATTTGCTCCCCAATGGTCATCAGTTCGAGTCCCGTCAGGGACACTGAGATAAGTATCCGACCGTAAATTTCAGGGTCCCGTAGGATTAGTCGAGGTGGGCGCAAGTTGGCCCGGACATCCACGGTTATACAAAAAAAAAAAAAAA
>CAIGRF010161501.1:0-20207 GCA_903798235.1 Fraxinus ornus
CTCTCTTTTAAGAGAATGAGTGAAAAATTGATAATAGTATTGTTTGTGCTGGTAGTCCTGGTACATGGGTTTTCTCCATTTTTTTCTTTGAACATAAATCCCACATTTTTTTGCTCTTCTTTGAGAAATCAAAAAATCGAATAATCACTTCTAACACAATTTTGTTATTGATGAAATTTGATTTGCTTTGCTCATTCAATAACAATAGATGCATTTCTAATATGAATTTTTGTTCATGAGAGCCCTATATTTCTTTTGTTTACTCTCATACAGTAATCTCATTTGTGCTAAACAAATATCAGATTTCCTAATCCTTATACACTTTGAACCATGAACAGCACAAGGGATATTGAATTTTTACAAAGGCATACGCAAATAGTGAAGTTGAAAAATGGAAATTTTGTATACTTCTTCGTTATCAGAATAAATTGCAAGAAGCTTATCATTCAGTTTAATATATACATGATTAATGTGCATATGAGTTTAGAAATTGCCTAAGCCTTCTTTGATGGTGGTCTATTATGCCAAGTAATCATAAATATTCTCCATGTCATCCAACCATCTTTACCATACTTATTGCTGGTTTAAGCTTTTCTCACCTCAGAAAAGCTTCAATAACAATTTAATCCAGATGGATTTATCGTTGGCAGCATTATCTGTTGTTTTAATTAGTTGCTTTTTCAGTGTCTCCTTATGAACAGTCATATCATATTGTGCATCCAATTTTGAACTTGAAAACAAAAGAAAGTGGAGTTTAAGAGTAGTCATCATTATTGCATTTGATGTTGACCCTAAATCTGAGAATAGTTAAGTACTATCAGTTTATTTATTAACTGATGATTTCTATCTATTCTATCTTCTCTAATAAGAAGGAAGTTGGCATTTACTTCCTATCTTCATTATTCCTACCTTTTGTATTTTCTTGTATTATTTTTTAACTATCTTTCTTTCTGTGATTATTATAAGTAAAGGTGTAATCATATATGTTACTGAGGAAGTGGAAGATCTATATAACATTTTAGAATATGAGTTTCTCCCTTTAGACCTGGCTATATGAAACACAGCCATTATTAACAAAAATATGAAAGTTATGGGGTAAGTTTTCTTCATCTTCATCCGTTTGAGAAATGCGATTGTCTCAATATATTTCTACCCTTCAAAAGCTTATCACTCTGCGGTTTCTATGATAGGTATGGTTTACTTGGTGTTCCGTTGTTTCTTCTTCAAGACTCATGCCAAATATTTCGCACTGCGACACCGTGTTTATTTTCACACCATAAAAATGGCACCCATTTCAAACTAATTCTAGATATTGCACCACGAGAATGCGAATGGACATGTCAAGTGATTGTTTTAGAAAAACAATTTCACGAGCATCACAAAAGGAACCCATAACGGCTATATTTTCAATTTTAATCAGCTTTTTAGTCCTCCCAAACAGGCTCTTAATGTTTTCCTTTATCATTTTTACTCAAACACTCCAAACATTGTAGTCAATGCGTAATAGGGGTATAAGTGGAAAAATATACATAAATGCTACAACACTTCGACATTCAACACTCAACACTCATAGTGGGCCATGAATGATGTGACCGAAAAATATATTTTTCATCTAATAATGACTCCCAAATGAGGACTATATGACGTATTTGACATAGTTTAATTTCCAAATAGTAATAATTTGACTTAAGAATTTCTTTTGTTACATTTATATACTAATATTTAATGTTGGAAAACAAAGTCCAAGCAATTATATTTGCTCTGAATATCAAAAATCTTAAAAATATCTTGGAGCCATCAAAGACATACTTGATCTCAAACGCATATGTCTAGCAAATGAATGAACGAATCAAATAAACTTATAGAAATACATAGTGGACACTCAGTGGTTCAACCCGAATTGAAAAATTAAATAAAGACTGTAGCCCTCTCTTGTGGAGTTGTGATTCCAATTTACACCATTTGATGAACTTCAAAGCTACATAGATATGGATGTTGTAATAGGTAGACTTACAATTAAACAAGTACGTTGCTTTTTAAAAAGGCCGTAATCAACACGTAACGTCCTTATCTTTCGCAATTATTGTGAAAAACGTTCTTACCTTTTATTTTTGGCATTTTCACCCCTATTTCCACATTTCATTGCGCAAAATATTTTTTGAGAAATATAGAAAATTAATCAACGTTATATTAACTACAAATGATGAAGTTTAACTTAATTTTTGAGACTGGATTTCTGTTATGAACTAGGATGAGTTTCTTAAAATTCTGTAAATAAAGTGAGCAAATGTATGACATTTAATTGTCCATATCCTCTATTTATTACAATGCTTTTAAAGCAGTAATTTATATATATATTGTTTATTTATAAGATATGTTTGTATCATCAATAATGGTAAAGTACATTATTCAATATACAGAATTTATCATCAACTGACGATAATAATATTTCATGTTAGCATTTTCTTCTAAAAATGAAAGGAGGAGGATTTCCTTGGGGATCTCTCTTTTGTCCATTTCTATATCTCTTCCTTACTTTCCATCTTTTCTTCCAAGTATTTTATTTGTCGTGTTGGTGAGTCCATCAAATTTTTTAACGGTGAGTTATTGAGTGATGGATGAAAAAATAATTTAATAAATTTGTTGACCATCCTTAAAAACTTAAGTTAAATGGCCAATGAGACACCAGTTTGATAAGTTCGACGAACATCAAAACTTCCTCTTAGTCAGTACTTGGTGCATATCTAATTGTTGAGCCCACCAGAAAATGTTTTTAATTAGAGCTTGTTTGGTAAAGATTAAAATCGGATTAAAATTGAAAAATTAACCGTTATTATTGACTTTTATTAGACGGGTGGGACCAATAACGACCATATTTTCAATTTTAATTGAATTTTAAGTCGTACCAAACAGGCTCCTAATATCTCTAAATTTCAAACAGAGAAATATATAACACAATATACGAACATAAATAATAGGCATATTATAGATTAATTAGAGCTTGTTTGGTAAAGATTAAAATCGGATTAAAATTGAAAAATTAACCGTTATTATTGACTTTTATTAGACGGGTGGGACCAATAACGACCATATTTTCAATTTTAATTGTTACCAAACAAGCTCTTATTCTTGAAAATGCAATACTTTTAAGTATTGTTTTCACAACACGTGTTGTTTAACTAATAATTGCGGGACAGAGGACTTTTGTTTACAGTTACCACGACCAGGACCACCAGGACAAGGCGATTTCCATCCAATAATTGGAAATTGGAATACTTGTTGAAACACTTGGATCAAATAATTTGGACAATCACCTCTCACTTTATATTATTACTTTTTTCCTCCTATAGACTATAGATTTGGTTTCCTTTTATTTAATATATCTTGTTATTATTCATATTTAAAATATTATTTAATTATTTAAAACAAATATGTTGGGCGTATTTCCATTAATCAAATCTCCCTTTTCGGTGACTAAGCATTCTAACACTTTCTCATTTACTTTTGAGTTTAGCCGTTCATTGAAGATTGTAGCTAGATTTAGACATCAAACATACAAATTATTGTTTCGTCTTCAAATTATTTAATTTTTTTTCAAAATTAGTCAGTTCAAACAAATTTGCCAGTAAAATTTGATTGTACAAATGACGATAAGAATATACACGTGCACAATTTTAGACCCCTTTTTTTTTTTTATGATCCAAAATTGTAATTTGTTTTCTCCTTTGTAGTTCTACATGAGAGACCCATAGTCGATCCCACATCTCTATTTGGTTCATTGAATGCAGTCATTTCTGGATAAAGTGCTCATTTTCGTAGAAAACAATTGGGTGCTGTAAAATCACAATATATTTTTTTAAGCAATAAAACAAAATTTTCAAAATAATAGAATAAAAACAACGATAAAGCATTTTCCAGATACTACATCATTAGCTTTATAATTACATTTAGAAATTAAAACATTCCAATTTACAAAATTTTGAGCAAAGCTATAGTCACAGTTGGTAAATAGTATTTAATATTTCGGACTGTGCTTCTACTTATTTGAAGTATTAATCTCGTTATTCAAAAGTTTAAGAGATTAATAAAAAATTATTTAAAACTTTAAAAATGAGACAGATATTATTTATTTTTATTTTGTTTTTGAGCCCCTTGCTAATTATGTCCACACATGCTAACAAGCGGATAGAAACACAGAGAAAAATTCTGGGTGATTCAAATATTACAAATGACAAAGGGAAATTCCCCCTTTTTTGTGGCTGATAGACAATATCTTATTTGAAAGTCTGATTGAATTAACTCTTCCTACGAGTCACATCGGAATATAATTTTTGGCCTCCTCATCCCACAATGCGATGGGTAGACAATTGAGTCAAGTAGCTTGTCACATCGATTCATCAGGGCTAGTCTATGGGCGGCTTGGGCTCGATAGCTCAGCTCGCCAAGTCACAAACTTTGCAAGAACTTTTCAAAAATACAAAAATGACCGTGCTTTTCATGAAATATTGTTTTCTATGAAATTGAAGTTTAGAAAATACTGGGAAGTGCTTATGTTATTTCCTTTGGCAAGCATAATGGACACATATACAATTTAAGAGGCACTGAACATGTTATTCAAAAAATTACAAATTGTTTAGATTTTGACCAACCTATCACTTATTCGAATTTAGAAAGCACTTTAACTTCTAAGTACGAATTGCATGAACAATGATTGGGTGCAAATATTAGTTGGGCACCTCCGCACTCACCCTTTCTGATAATCGTAAAGAAGACAATACAGAACTAGTGAATTTATTTGAAGGTATTATGGATGAAAGAGATGATGTAGGAGGTTCTTTTTCTAGTATGTCTTCTGCGTACAATTCGACATCGAACGCAAGTCGTACTGGAATGTCTACTGAATTAGTTAGATATTTTAATCATCAAATGCTTAGGAGCATACAACCTATTGATGCAATACAATTTGATTTACTTAATTTTTGACAAAAGAACGAATGAAAATGCTCTATTATTCATGTCATTGCAAAGATTTACTAATATCTCAGGTTAGCACTGTAGTTTTGGAGTCTACTTTTAGCATAGGTAAGCGAACTCTGGCCGAGGTCAAGAGCGGACCAAAAGAATATATTTTGGAATCATTGTTATGCGTAAATGATTGACAAGATGCTCATTTTCGAATACAACATAAGTATGAGAAAATTGCACATAATCAGGTAAATGACATTATTTCATAATGTCATATAATTAAAATTTGTTATTTTCTTATTAATATTTTTATTTTTAAAAAAAATTGTGCATGTAACGTGTACGATTTTAACTCCACCTAATTAAAAATTATGTAGTTGATCCCAAACCTGGATAAAAGAGAGAAAGTTGTTAAAATAAAATTTTAAAAAGAATTTCAAATCTCAATTCAATTTCTTTTTTTAATCATGCCTCCGAAAACAAAGAATATATTTCCTCAAATTTCAGGTATCGTCAATGAAGTGTGTTGCCAAACACATGAAAACGCTTCATTGACAATACCTAAACTTGATTATTCTTTGTTTTCGATGGCTTGATTTTTAACTTGTTACGTGAACAATTTTAACTCCACATATTTGAGAATAAATAGTCGATCTTAAGTCTAGAGAAAATGAGGAGGTTTTTTTTTTTAAAAAAAAAAGTCAAACTCGTAGGCCAAGCTCGACTCGAGCCACAAGCTTGTCCCTTGAAAGCTAGGCTAGGCTTGTCTCTTTGACAAGTCGAGTTAATGGATAATGCCACCTCTAGCAGTGGGGCTGGAAAGAGGCCATTTGCATCATTTCGGTCCCAGCACAGATTTTTGGGAAGCAAGCAGGGAAGGGACGTGACCTTCCTGTTTAATTAATTATTATTTTTTTAAAAAAAATATGATTAAAATTGAAAAACATAAACTTAAAATAAATAAAATATAATATAAAAATTTGGAGCATGTTCGAAAAATTCTAGCAGAAATTATGTTCTCCATCCCCTCCCGTTCACGAATCAAAACGGAACAACGTAAGGCAGATCAAGGACAAGAAATTTTATCATCCCTACTCCTGATTAGAATTAATGTTAAAAGAATTTTTCGGGATTGAATAATGGTAGGTTGAACATTTATGGCAGTAGAGACGAGTGTAAGCATGTGCTACATATCATTACTAGAATTAAAATGAAAATTAAGCTCAAATTTCGTCGATCATCGTAATCAATATAAAGAACCGAGTTGTAGTGCCATGGAGGGTGACAGAACACACACATTAGGGGGAGGGAAGCATTTTTGTTCATTTTTTATTTCATGCGGGTCCCACGTCGGTCTCACACTCATGTGAGGTTAGATCAACCAGGTGGGCAAATCAATTCGAACAAACTAGCTTAATTCTCAACATAAATGCTACAAGTTCAATAATAGATTTGATTGAAGGTTCACATTTCAAAAATATGTCCCCGACTCATCTGCATGCCATTGGAATCCACAGCCATTGCATCGATTGTGGCTTCTATATTACAGTGGGTCCAATCAGAATACATAGTTTTATTATTGAAGTCCGTGTAAGGAATCTGTCTATACCACACGTTGGAGAGCCAAACGAAGAGCCCTTACGAGTTCTTTCAGCGTCAAGCTGGATTCTTTCTCCATCTTCAACAGAACAAATTAATTTTTAGTAAAAGTAATATATTTAAACCCTTGAAAAAAAATCAACATAGAGATTATTTTTACCTCTGCATTAATGGTAATATCAAGAGAAAAACTTCCAAAGGATGTAGCATTCACATTGACAATTGAGAGATGGAGGCTCTCTACCTCGGCAAGTATTTTGGACAGAATACCTTTGTGCTTCTCACAGTGGATTTTCAGAAGAGTGTGGTTGTTGCAAACTTTAGCTTCGATTTCTGGCAGCTGGGAGCTGTTATTCTCGTCGGAAGATCCCTCATCTTCCACTAAGAGCTTTGATTTCTTAACAAGCACCACAGATTCCACAGTTTGTTTTGCTGCTTGTTCCTCAAACGCCTTCACACGCTCTTGAAGTTGTTTCACATACTTAATAGCATCTCCCAGTACAGAAGTCTTATCCACCTACAATACCCATAATGTTCAATATATAACAATCTTGATTCTTGTGGCTTTTATAGGCAAGAACAAGGACCAGTATTGGAGAATGTTGAAGACCAAAAAAAGCTAAAATCTTATCTATGGGGAAATGAATGGACTGCATTAAAACCAAAGGACTAAGCTTGTATATACCTTCTTGAGGCCAGGAACTAAGGCTGAAAGAGCAACAAATCGTTGGCTGAGCAGCTCCCGACGCTTCCTTTCTGCAATTATGTGATCATAGGTTTGAGATGGCGGCCTAACACGACCATTTTTCTTTGTAGTTTGTGCGGTTTTTATAGCCTCTTCAGGGTTTCTCAAAGCTTCAGAAACTGCTGCCTTTTCTTCTGGATTCAAGGAACTTGGGTTATATTGCTGAGGACTTCTTGTAGGAGAATTCGAGTTGCTGAAATTGAGAATGATCGGAGTAGTAGAAGCAGCCGGTTCAAAATTAGGCAAGCAATAGTCATAATAATTGTTAGGCCTTCTCTGTTTGGGTGGTGGTTCCATGCCCGGGGACGTGCACAAGCTTGAGATTGAGCTGCTACTTGGAATCAGATTTAATGAAGAAGATGAGTTGTTTCCTGAGGATAAATCTTCTCCAAGAAGAGCATTCAATTCTTCATCAAACGTGTCCAGGAAATCAATTTGGTCCTCAAAAATCGAATTATCCATTACCTGTAAAACAATTATGTTAAAATGCAGCATAACACGGTTAAAATTATTCACACAGTTTGTTTACGTGTAGTTTCTTACCATTTCAGAGAAGCATGAGGCTGCTGAGAAATCCATTATTGAGGCTGATTTCAACTTGATGAGTTCCTGCACGCAAATGACAAGTAAATTGTGTAAAGAAAATAGAAGAAATGGACTCCTGTGAAGGAGGTTAATCAGAAAGAAAAAGAAAATATGCAGATAAGTTTTGTTTTTCTTTATTTCCTCTTTCTTTTTTATACTCCTGACCATCTAATGCAGACTAGTCCTCACCCTTTGTGGTCGGACTCCTTTGTAGTCTAACAAGGTTCATTCTTATATATAGATCCAACTAAAAAGAATCGTCTTTTCCGGTCAGTTAGAAAACGACTTCAGGCCCGTTTGTTTATGATTAAAATTAGATTTTTTAATCTAAGTCAAAGTGAAACAATCAATATTAACTACATCTTTCATGGGTCCCACAACTTTTTAAGCACACATTTCAAAAACTTCTATCACAATCTACTAAAAATCTAATTTTTAATCCCCACCAAACACCCACTCAATATTTCGAGGTGTACAATTTTTGAGGGTCGTTTAGTGGGATTTTTACTTTAGCTTCTATTTTTTTAGAAGAATATCCTAGAGATGACAAAAAAAATTCGACAAACTCGATACCCACCCCGTCCCGAACGGGACGGGGATTACTCGTTTAATCAGGTATTTGAGTTGGGGACGGGGCGGGTAACTATGCCCCGAGGCGGGTATAGGTTACGAGTGCCCTGCTCTGCCTCGTTTAAATTTTTTTTTTTTTTTTAGAATTCAATACTTTAAAAAGGAAAATTTCACGAAATCTCATTAGTTCTAATGGAAAATGGCAATCAAGATTATCCAAAAAATATAACAAACAATAAAGTCTTAATTTGCCAAATATATTTGAATAATTTAACTTTTAAAAATAAATAAAGATTAAAAAAAAATATTATTAACTCACTCTAATGAATGGAAGCAATAAAATGAATTATCAAAAAAAATATAAGAATATAAAATTAAACGAGGCAAGGGTCCCAACACACCCTAAACGGGTAACGGGACGGGAAATTGCCTGGCGAGGAGGGGGGCGAGGGAGGTTGCCCTGACCCCAATCCGTCTCGTTGCTATCCCTAGAATATCCTGGAAAGCTCACATAGGTTGATTTCTTCTAAAAACTATTCTAATCAAATAAAAGAAGTTTAAAAAAAAATTATTGAAACATGTTCAAAAACAATTTATTAATCTCCGAAACAGTCTTTTTAACTTTCCAAAATTACACTACTAAAAAAAAGGCATGATTAGCATTAAAAAAGTTTGTCCTTGATGCTCTAATTATTGTAAGTAACAACTTTAATAAGTGAGAAAAAATTTCAAAGGTAAAAGTGTGTCACTAATTATTCAAATGAAACTTAACAACCCGCTACAATCAACAAAGGAGAAAAAAAAAATGATAACTAAAGCAAATAGACGACGAAGATGTAAGAAAAAGACCAAGTTAAAACCACTTTTCTACCTATATTAAACATTTTTAAATCTCACAAAATTGTGTCAAAAATAAGTTAAGATTTAAATGAAAATTTATTACTCTCTGACTTTTAAGATGGAAAATTATTCATTTAATCTTTATACTCAAACTTCTCTAATAAATATTTTTCCACTAGAAAATTAATATAGCTAAACAATATACAATCTTTTTTTGACAATTTATTTCAAATATGACTTTGTCAACTTTAATTTTAAAAAAAGAAAAAAAAAAAAAAAATCTTTCCACACTAGCAAATAAATCCGAAATTGCTTACAATATAATATAAGCAAATAAGTAATACATACATGAAAGATGAAACCGAATTTTCAATACCTAAGTGTGGTCTATGTTAATAATTCGAATATTTTTTTTGCAATAAACAAAAAAAAAAAAAAAAAAATCTTCTTATTTTCTGTAAAGTGCTACATAGTTTTATACACTTTGTTAACAAAATAATTAATTAATGTGTTATTCAACTCTTTAACATTTTAATTATATTAAATGTCATTAACCTATATTCAATGTTACATTTAAATCTTTAACTTTTTCATCATATTTTTATCTTTAACCTTGTATTATTTAACAAATATTTTCTTTAATCACAATTTGTTCAAAAATATGGTTAATGCGCTTTAAAACGAGAAATAAGTATTTAGTCTTAAATTTTTATTTATTTATTTATTATTTTTGCTTATTGAGAAAATTCGAGAAACAAATAAGTACTTTTAATCTCACTTAATGAAAATTTTTAATAAAAATCATCATCATTGACAACTTGTGTTAATTTGTGAAGAAGAATATAACAAACAAAAGCTATGAACATAAATGTGATAATAAGCAAAGATTATAGATCCTTCATGCAATTAAAATAATGTGCATTTATTAAAAAGATGTTATGTGTGTGTGTGTGTAGTCATTTCAAATATTGTTGTGAGTTGGATATCTCATCTTATTTTTCTTTTTATTGATTTAATTTAGAACCTATCTTTCCATTTTCTAGAAGTGATTTCATCTTATAAATTTTGACAAATGAAGGCTTATAGCCTGTTTGTCTCCCATTTTGGGAGAAGAATAAAGTTTTGAATAGTATTTTTTGAAAAATGTGATGTTGAAAAGTAATGTAATATTATTGATTTGTGTGTAGAATATTTTATTGAGTGAATTTGTGGTGAAAATTATTTACTGTAGTAAACAATGTATGAGAAAAATGATGAGAAACATGAGTTTTTAATCATATTCGTGTGAATATTAATTTCCCACTTAAAAATTGAACGAACTAAATTAAACAATAGGAAAATTCACGTGTTATGATTTTTATAATTTTATAATGATATTTTTATACTAAAATTATCTAATCTTAATCGAAAGTATGAAAAAGTATTTCTTAATAAATAATGAAATAGAAAACATATAGTTTAATAATGAAACAAAAAATTCAAAATAGTTTAAAAGGGTAAATGAGAGATATATATTTACTTTTCTTGATCGAAAGAATCTGTTATGAAAAATAAACCTGAATGATTTTTTTCTGTAATTCTTAAAAAGAAAAGGAAATATCTCTATAATTGTCCTATACGCCTTAGAAATATTATTTAATTTCGAAAAAAAAAAACTAAGTTTCAATTCCCATGTTTCCTTCTATAAAGGTACAAGTAAATTATTTATTAGGGTCCACGTTAACGGACTACTGCAATTTGTGTTTCTAATCATTGCCAACTATCAATATTTGGGTGATTGGCATACCGTTTGTTACTTTGTTTATATTTTTCATGTGGAGCCAAAAATTATTTTAATACTCATGTTATTTTTATGTCACGTACATTGTGTACGCGGCCCCCAAAGTAACATGACCCTGTACGTGTTAGGGGATAGCTGTCCCCTGTGGTAGGGGAGAGAAAGAGGTGGCCCCGTACATGTAGCACCGTTCATCCACAAATATCGGACAAGATTCACACAATTTTCCTCCTTTTTACCATGAACGTAAACTTGTTTCTATTTTTATATAAATTAAGAAAATATAATTAATATAATTGAAAATATATTTTTTTTCTAATATACACTTATATTAAATAATGATTTAAATAGCATTAATTTATATTTATTGATAATAAAATATATTAAAAATTGTTACTGACTTTTAGGAGGAATAGTCGACCAATATGATAGTTGTTGTCATCAACGAACCAAATATAGGGATACTTGTTTGAAATTATTAGTGACTTTTAAGAGGAATAATATTAGATCCCACAAAATGTGTGATTGAAATTAATATTTGACTTCAACTTGTACTTTTTAACTTTAACCCAAACAAGCATAGAATGAATTATTGAAAGTGTCCATATAGCTTTAAACATGTCGTCAATATCGTCATGGGTACTGTTCTTTGCACACGATGGTGTATTGTTATACACTAGATATCAACTTAGCAAGATTATTCTCGTATTTTTGCCATGCAGCTATGGGCCATTATCTGTTTGTCTAATTTGATACCGATCGAGACCATTGGGCAGTTTAAAAATCCACAATTGGTCACCAAATTTATTCATGAGTTGTTGTAACTTAAGTCGTGTTTTCGCCAAATGTTTTCTGTACTAAAGTCGTGTATTTGTCCTACAATTCATATACAAAGTGTTGGTAAAAAAATGTGGGAAACCAAAAGTATAAGATGAAGGTGAAAAATAATATCGAAACAAGACTTGATCACGAAATGAAATCGTAGTCCTCAAACGATATTTGTCTCCACCACTATGCTTTTAAGGATTGAAATGGCAAATAATTTGTAGGATTATCAAACCTAAATGAAAAAACATCAAAAGCTAAATGATTCTTCAAGTTGAACAAATGAAAGTATTGAAATTTGATTATGTAAGAGAATGAGATTTCTTCAATAATTTGGATGAACCATGGAATGATTTTCAATTGTATCTTGGAATGACAACTAACATGTTTATATAGTCCTCGATCATTCCTACACAAAATAGTATCAACTCATATGGAAAAAAGGTGCATTGCTTCACAAGAAAACCACCAGAAAATTCGAAAAAATTCAACCTGACGGTTGAATTTTTATACTATGCGACCACATAGGCTATAACTATGTGGTCGCATAGTTATAGCATGGGTCGCCCCCTTTTTCCCTGATGGCCGCCATGTGACCGCAAACCACAATGGCCTATGCGGTCTCATAGGTCAATTATGTGGCGCCAAGGCGGTTTTTCTTCCTCTTTCCAATTCATTCATCCATGATTTCTTCTCTTGATTTTTGAACAATAACTCTAACAATTCCATACGTGTTCAAAATCAACTTTAATCACATAATCAGATATTAACACTTACGCATAAGAGTTAGATATCTTTAGATTTGAATCTAACCATAGTGTAATTCTTATAAAGCATTATCAAAATTCTAGGTAGTTAGAACGCCTTGAACCAGTTATTCCTTATGACAATACCGGTGAAATCACACACACAAGTGTTAAATTTTCACAAGTTCATTTAACTCGCTTAGTACTAATAAGGTCTTGCACTTATCCTATTTATTTGAACTTTTAAAGAGAGACAACTCCAACACTCTAATGAGACAGCACCACCTTGAAGTTCACATGGGTGAAGTTCTTCGAGTATCTTTATTAATTTTTGAGATACTTGTACTCCGTACTGAACTTCATTAATAGTTTCAATTTTAACTCATACCTCCAACAGTAACAACTAACACTATTTATCAACGATAGGGTTTAATAATTTTAATAGTGTTGAGATTCATCCACTTATTGAATGACTTGTTATTACCCCTTGAACCTAAATATACTTGTTTAATATATTTTGGTAGGGTTGCTATCATTGGTGGATTTATTTAAGGAGTTTCAACCTCATCCTACTTGATGTCGATTTCACTAACTCTCTTATGAGAGGTTTAGTAAACGGATCCACTAAGTTCTTACTAGGTTTAAAACCCTTTGGTAAATCAACTATTTCCCAAGTATTATTTGAAATAATAGAATCTATCTCATTATTTATTTCTTCTTTCCAAAATATGTAATCTCTAAAAGTCATTGCTTCCTTATAAGTTTTAGGATCACTTTCAGCTTGAAGAATAAAAGGAATTGTTCTTGTAACATCCTTCATATTTCCCTCTACTAGGTAGAATGAAATAAGTTGAGAATCCAATTCATCCAATCCTAAACCTTTATCTTTTCGAACTCTCTTACTTCTTCGAGGTTCACTTTCAACATCTCTTGTAATGTATTTCCTTATGATTATTTAGAAGTTGGAATGTTTACATAAGTTTCATTTTGAAAAATTCTTATTGTCAATACATTTTCAAAGAACTCCACATCCCTTGATTCTATTATAATATTCATTTCTAGGTTTTATAACATACATGCCTTGCTATTTAAAGAATATCCCACAAAGGCACATTTAATACATCTAGGACCTAATTTAGTTTTCTTAGGATTCATATTCTTACAGTAAGCAAGACACCCCTACACTATAAATAATTGACATTTGATTTCCTACCTTTCCAAATTTCATATGGAGAAACATTATTCTTCTTCAAAGGAATCATATTTATTATATGACAATCACTAAGTAAGGCTTCACCCCATAAGTTATATGGTAATTTAGAATTCAATAACATTGCATTTATCATCTCTAAGAATGTCTTATTCTTCCTTTCAGCTAAATCATTTTGTTCAGGTGTTCGTGGTGCAGAGCATTGATGTATTATACCATTTTGTTCACAAAACAAATTGAATTCATTGGAAAAGTATTCTCCACCTCTATCACTTCTTAAAGTTTTAAGTTTCATTCCTAATTGATTTTCAACTTCAGTTTTGTAAGTCTTAAAAGTACTAAAAGTTTCATCATCATGTCTTAACAAATACACATATGTATATTTAGAGCAATTATCAATAAATGTAATAAAATATTTATTACCACATCTAGTTAGTATGTCATTCAATTCACATATATCAAAATGAATAAGTTCAAGCAAACATGTTGATCTTACTACACTATGAAATGACTTTTTAATCATTTTAGATTTAATACAGTTTCACATTTTTCTAAGTTATTAATGTCACATTGTATCAAACCATATTTAATCATTCTTTTCATGATACTAACTCCTATATGTGACAATCTACCATGCCATAGATTAAAAGAGTCAACAACATAAGCAAATAATTTATTTTTATTAGAATCATCCTCAATAGTACATAACTTGACCATTCCATCAGTAAAATAGTCATTTCCAACAAAATACCCATTATGGGTTAGTACAAGTTTCCCAGACTCAAATATAGATTTAATTCTAGGTTTTTCAACAAAACTCCACTTGCTAAGTTCATATTCATTTCTGGTACATGAAGGACATTGGTTAAATTAATCCTCTTTCCCGAAGCGAAGATGATTTCCACATTGTCTTTGCCAATCACTTTTGATCTTCCTTCATTTTTCATTTGAATCTCTTGACCATCTTCAATGTCATGATAAGTTTTGAAGAGAGACTTATCATAACAAATATGGATGGTCGCGCAGGTGTCATACCACCATCCCACAACTTTCCCTTGAACTGCATTGATTTCGCTCACCGTAGCAATAATCTCATCAATGAAGTTCACTTGTCCTTCCTTCTTTGGTTGTTTTCCATGCCTGCAATCTCTAGCACAGTGTATCTCCTTTTCACAAACATAGTAAGGTCACTTGGACTTATTTTTGAACTTCCCTTGATCCTTTTTAGGACCAAGATGTTTCCATCTCTTCTTATATTTGTATAAGTTGTCAACATTATCCACGGCATTAGCTTTCGAATAGACATCATAAAAACTTTCAGTCTTATCTCTTGCCATTAATTCTTCCTTTATGCGAAGATATTTTTGTATTTGTTCCAAAGAAAAATCTTCAGGATTGTGAAGAATCATCTTCCTATATCCTTTCCAAGACCTCGGGAGTTTAGCAATAATTGCTCCCATTTGGAAAGTTTTGAGAAGTTCGATTTTTACCGCTTTCAGTTTGTTGACAATGACTTGTAGTTCGTGTACTTGAGGCAACAATTGAATGTTATCCAAAAACTTAAAATCAAAGTATTTAGAGATTAAAAATTTCTTAATACCTTCCTCCTCGGCTTTATATTTACTCTTAAGTGCGTTCAAGATTTCTTTTGCCAAAGTGGTGTTGGTGTAGAGATCATACAAACAATTCGATAGCGCATTTAGAATGTGGCCGCGACATATTAATTCATCATCTTCCCACTTCTTTCTTTCTGCACGAACTTCATCAGTATCTTCTTCGGTTGCATCGAAAATAGGCACCAATTTTGGATCAAGAACATAGAAAATCTTCAACGCCGTAAGGAGGAGTTTTAGTTTGTCTTACCACCTTATGAAGTTTGCACCATCAAATCTGTCCAAGCGTACCAGTCTTGAAAGAGAATGGGATTTCTTCAATAATTTGGATGAACAATGGAATGATTTTCAATTGTACTTTGTAATGATAACCAACATTTTTATATAGTCATCGATCATTCCTTTACGAAATGGTATCAACTCATATGGAAAAAATGTGCATTGCTTTATAAGAAAATCACCAGAAAATTCGAGAAAATTCAACCTAACAGTCGGATTTTTACACTATGCAATTACATAGGCTATAATTATGTGGTCACATAGTTATAGCATGACCACATAACTATAGCATGGGTCGCCCCCTTTTTCCCTGATGGCCGCCCCGCGACCGCAAGCCACAATGGCCTATGTGGTCTCATAAGTCAATTATGTGGCACCAAAGGTGGTTTTTCTTCCTCTTTTGAAATCATTCATCCATGGTTTCTTTTCTTGATTTTTGAACAATAATTCTAACACAAAGTTGTGTTGAAGTCCTTGGGGTATAGATATTGTAAATCGAGATTTGAGGCAGTTTACTCAAAACTTATAATAATTCAAGTACCGACCAGAAAGCTCTGAGTCTTTTTTACGTAAGGTAAGGGTAACTAACAACAATGAAAAAGTTTAAGAATCTGCACTATATGTTTGGGAAGCAGCCAAAAAGATAGAACCAGCCCCAGATCCACCATGACAATTTTCAATAATCACATTGTCCGAAAGGTCATTTCCCATCACTTCCCATACACTGCTATGCAGATAGTTTCTGAATACTCTATAATGCTCGTAAAGTCCACCTTCAATTGTAACAACACTCTTCTTGTTTGCAATTCTTCCAAGCTTTTTAACAATTCCCACTATGCCGGCTCCCACAAGTCGAGCTCCACGTTCTGCTACGACATCGCACACTTCTGTAACTATTTCTCTAGCCATTGGAGTTGAATAGTTTATCTGACATCATTAAACTTATTAGTCTATATAACCACAAAATGAGTTATGATACACGTACCTAATTTTTTACCTAATATTTTACCGAATTGACAAGTGGCGGCTCCGTATTGGGGGAGCGCAGTGTTAGGTAAATTGCCTCAATAGTCAAATAATTGGAGGACTTCTACTACAAATAATAGTAGGTTTTTATGGACCTATAAATAGTGGATTGTTTCAATATTTTAGGGTTGTCTTTGCGTGACCTGGGTGAAAACAAAAGAAAAAGAAGCGACTCTTGGTGCTGGACATATAGAAGCAAAAGAAAAGAGTTGAGAAGATGTGATAATTTCTTGGAGTCAACATTGGAGGCTATAAATTAATATATATACATACAAGTTGGCAGACAAGGTTTCTTTCTTCTTTGATGGTACTATTTTGCTGGAATATATATATAAGCACAGGCGGGCAGATTGCTATTGTTTTGCTTTTGTTTACTTTGGGAATAGGTTGGTGAGTGATAAATTCTATATGGTTGTAACAATTTTCATATAGTGAAAAGCTTTGACGGTCCGTTTAAATTTGTGCGTTATATTATTTATTTTTCTTGTTTGCCAATAATCTTCTAAACAACAAAATGTCCTGCAGGTTAATAGAAAGAAAGGGAATTGGTGTAAATTTCCTAACAAGTGGTATTAGAGCGTCAAGTAGTTCAAAGTGTTGGAGCAACAGAAAAATATGTCGTTGAAATATGACGTTGAGAAATTTGACGGGAGAATCAATTTTGGCTTGTGGCAAGTACAGGTTAGGGATTTATTGATTTAAGCTGGACTGCACAAGGCTTTGAAAGGAAAATCAACCAAGAGTTCTGACAAGGAAACTGAATCCAGTATGAGCGATGAAGATTGGGAGGATTTGGATTTGAAGGCTGCAAGCACGATACGTCTCTGTCTGGCTAAAAACGTTCTTGCAAATATTCATGGAATATCTGCTGCAAAGGAGTTGTGGGAAAAGCTAGAAGAACTATATCAAACGAAGAGCATCTCAAATTGGCTGTACCTGAAGGAGCAATTTCATTTATTGCGCATGGAGACAGGTACGAAAATCTCAGACCATCTGAGTGCTCTCAATGGGATTGTTTCAGAATTGGAGGCTATTGGAGTGAAGATAGATGATGAGGATAAGGCATTACGTCTCATCTGGTCTCTTCCGTCTACCTATGAGCACATCAAGCCAAACTTGATGTATGGGAAGGAAACTGCGAGTTTCGCAGAAGTGACAAGCAAATTAATCTCAGAAAAAAGGAGATTAGGTGATCAGAATATTCATTCTGATAATGCGGCGCTTGTGATTGAAAGGGGGAAGAGGGGCAACTCCATGAAGAAAAAAGTAACTTGTTGGAACTGCGGTTCGATTGGTCACGTGAAGAGGAATTGTCCAAAAGGTAGAGCGGGGTCGGCTAACTGCTTGAGATCGGACAATGCGTCTCTCCTGGCGGAGGATGACGCACTTGATGTGCTGTAAAGTAAGATGGGAACGTCCTCGTGGCATGTCGCTAGTTGCCATGATAGAGGATGTGTTCTTACTGGCACGGGTCAGCATATCTGCACATAGCATTGACTGATATTTGATGCAAGGTGTGTAGGTATGTGGTGGTGTTGTAATGTCGATGGCTGATGAGCTCTCTGGGAAAGTCAGTGGGAGAGTTGCACCATAACTATCAGCATGGTTGTTTCGACATGTAGCCGATGAAATGCTTGGAGGTTATTCTGAGTGGTTATACTCATATGGTAGAGTATGGGACCGTTAAAGTGTGGCAAATGCTTACCTGTTTTTCAAAGTATTGTGATTCAAAGTTGTAGAAGAGATGGCAAGATTTTGACTCGTTTTCGGCAAGGTGGAGATTGTTAGGTAAATTGTCTCAATAGTCAAATAATTGGAGGACTTCTACTACAAATAATAATAGGTTTTTATGGACCTATAAATAGTGGATTGTTTTATTATTTTAGAGTTGTCTTTGCGTGACCTGGGTGAAAACAAAAGAAAAAGAAGCGGCTCTTGGTGCTGGACATATAGAAGCAAAAGAAAAGAGTTGAGATGAGGTGATAATTTCTTAGAGTCAACATTGGAGGCTATAAATTATTATATATACATACAAGTTGGCAGACAAGGTTTCTTTCTTCTTTGCTGGTACTATTTTGCTGGAATATATATATAAGCACAGGCGGGCAGATTGCTATTGTTTTGCTTTTGTTTACTTTGGGAATAGGTTGGTGAGTGATAAATTCTATATGGTTGTAACAATTTTCATATAATGAAAAGCTTTGACGGTCCGTTTAAATTTGTGCGTTATATTATTTATTTTTCTTATTTGCCAATAATCTTCTAAACAACAAAAAGTCCTGCGGGTTAATAAAAAGAAAGGGAATTGGTGTAAATTTCCCAACACGCAGGGGACACCACTTGTCAATTCAGTAAAACATTAGGTAAAAAATTAGGTACGTGTAGCATAACTAGGGGCCGCCACTTATCAATTTGGTAAAACATTAGGTAAAGAATTATGTACAAATAGAATTTTCCCTACAAAATATATTTTATAAGACAGGAGAAAGGTTGTGTATCACCATATTTCAATTTTATTGGATTCGTTATGCTAAACCCTATCTATTTGTACGACCGAAAATGACCTAATAGAAAGTCAGCACATAGTAAGCAAGAATGCTATTTACCTCGAAGATTTCCTTCAGTTTCTCATCCACCACTTCGAAATCCTCGGATGTGTCTTGGTGCATGGCAGCCATATCTGGTGACCTGTTAGATATTAATTAATTTAAATTTTCTTGCTTGTAATAAATTTTTGTTATTCAGTAGTTTACATGTGCCTTTTAATTGTGGTGTGACCACAAACTGTACATTGCATTCAAAAAACCGTCTAGTTGTCTTACATGTCTGTCTTCTATATGGCCACTAATTCCATCATATAACCCAATTTGGCATTTTCTCTTCCTCCATAAAGAGTTGTGGTCCTTCGAGTTTGGTCTATTCATTTGTAGAAGAACCGTCTCCAGTTATTCCAGCAATAAATATATAATATGATAAAATTGTAACTTACCTCAACAAGTATGGAGTTGCGAGTTTTGGTGGCACCCATTCTCCGAATAAAGCTGTTTCTTGAGCCATCTTGAGCAAAACTCTCCTAACAATCTCTCCTAAATACATTCCTGAAATAAGCTTTTCAAACATCTGGGGGGAAAATAAATAAATCAATCAATTATTAATTAATTAATTAATTAATTTTGAAATGTCAATTAATTTACTGCAGTAATTTTACCCTGCTACCAGGATTTGAGCTCTCAGCATCTAAAGAGGCATCAAACTCTGTTAAGGGGAGATGGGAGGAACTGAAGTTTCCCCATTGCATATTTACAATCTGTAAAAAAGTTTAAGCACATTATTGTTGTGTCCTAATTGCTTGGTTTTATTCGAATGGAACGCATGTTTGGTACGATATGACTCGACACTAATAAAAAAGTTTTTTTTTTTTTTTTTT
>CAIGRF010161517.1:8399-19185 GCA_903798235.1 Fraxinus ornus
GAACAAAACCTCTCACCCTACATCAAACCCACAAATATATTCACTCTGACCATGCAACAGTTTTTGCAATCACAGGTGATCAAAATGAAATTACATAACATATCAATTCTTCAACAATATTAGTCACCTGAACTACTACGGGGCCAAAATACTTTCCTTTCGAATTGTGGATTTCAATTGTCAAATCATCTCCAAACCCTTTTGGCAAGCTATATTCAAGTGGGAAGGAAATTTAATCATCCAACTATATGAAATTGAAGAATATGTAACAAGATTAAAGAGAAAAAAATTACATACAAAACATGAGTTTTACCAGATTCTGTCTGCATTCGAGATAGAAAATAAGCTAAAAAAACTGTAAAAAATAAAAAATAAAAAAATTTCAGTGGGGGCGGCCGCCCCCGTTGGGCCCTTCGTGGGTCCGCCCCTAAATAAGAACCTACGTGAATTAGGGTATTTAGACTGAAAAACTATGGGAAATGGGCATGATTGGGGAGGAAAAGTCGCACATAATTGATTATCAATTTAAAAAGAGGGGCGTGTTTGGTGGCCCTTGTTTGACACCCTTTCTCATCTCATTTTTTTTCTCTTTTTTCATATCAACCACACATTCTCCCAATAAAATAATATTACACATAAATCTAAAACTTTTGATAACTTTTCTACCACACATTCTTCCATCAATCACTATTCCAAAAATTCTATTATCCAAAAAATGGGTGTTAGCTCAAAATTAATTTGCCTAGAATGAGTAAAGTGATTCATTCGTTTTTCATTTTACTATGCCCCTGTTTGGTACACATCAAAATTTTCATTTTCATTCTTCTACTCATTTTCAACCACATATTTTTTAATAAAATAATATTTTTCATCACATCAATAACTTTCTTTTCTTTTTCTTCCAAAATAATGTGGCTCAAACACACCTTATATTTTTAAAGTAAAACGTGAAGAAATTTATTAAAAACTATTGTCTGAATTTTTTTCAAATAAAATAATAGGTGATGGGCATAATTTCCACGGCAGATTTTTTCCTTCTTCGCGAGCAATCAGACTCAGTCAGTCTTCTTCTGGCCCACCTGAGGACAGACTGTCCATTTTAAAGTCAAAACAAACAAACTTGTCTCTCTAGTTTCCATTTATAGCTTGGAGGGCAAGTCATAAAAAAATATTACCGTTTCACCTCAAAACTTAACCCAGTCTATAACCGAGGCTCGGACTCGGCTCCGATAGTAAAAATGCTTCATTAGGAAATGTTCCTTTTTCCTTCAAAAAAAAAAATTAAATAAAAATCTCTTTTTTGACTAGCCAAGTGTGAAAAAAATAAAAAGAAAAGTACAACTACACACCCTTGACCCTTTTAAGTGTATATTTTATTTTTCTTTCAATTTCTTCATTTAACATTTTCTATTTCCAAAGACAAAGAATTCATGAATATTACGTTTGACTCTATTTGCTATTAAGGGCCTGTTTGGTTTATATTTTACAATTCTACAGTAAATCAATTCTCATTTTTCAACCACACATTCTTCAATAAAATAATATTTTATATCACATCAATACTTTTTTCTTCTTTTTCAACCACACATTTCCATACACATTTTGTAGTCAAGAATGCATTTTTTTTTTATGTGATATGGAATATATGGTTGAAAAAGAAGGAAAAGTTATTGATGTGATAGAAAATATTATTTTATTGAAAATTGTGTGGTTAAAAATGAGTAGAAAAATTAAAATTAAAATTTTAATGTGTACTAAACAGGAACTATATTTTTAAAGTAAAACGTGAAGAAATTTATTAAAAACTATTTTCTGAATTTTTTTCAAATAAAATAATAGGTGATGGGCATAATTTCCACGAATCTAAAGGCAGATTTTTTCCTTCCTCGCGAGCAATCAGTCAGTCTTCTACTGGCCCACCTGAGGACAGACTGTCTTAAAGTCAAAACAAACAAACTTGTCTCTCTAGTTTCCATTTATAGCTTGGAGGGCAAGTCATAAAAAATATTACCGTTTCACCTCAAAACTTAACCCACTCTATAACCGAGGCTCGGACTCGGCTCCGATAGTAAAAATGCTTCATTAGGAAATGTTCCTTTTTCCTTCAAAAAAATAAATAAATAAAAAAAATCTCTTTTTTGACTAGCCAAGCGTGAAAAAAATAAAAAGAAAAGTACAACTACACACCCTTGACCCTTTTAAGTGTATATTTTATTTTTCTTTCAATTTCTTCATTTAACATTTTCAATTTCCAAAGACAAAGAATTCATGAATATTGCGTTTGACTCTATTTGCTATTAAAATGGATCGAAAAAGTTAGCTTTTTTATTACAAACAAGGTTATGTAACAATTACATCATGTTTGATAGCCATTTTTTGTCCAAAGAATTAATTTTTTTAACTGTTGAAATGGGCCCGTTTTCTGCCAAAAAGAAAAAAAAAAAAGACGCCCACAACATTTGACTAAGGTTATGTGATTTGATTTTGTCAATTACGATTTCTATCCTTTATTTTTGTGAGAGTATAAAAATATAGAGGGACAATTCTATCATTTTACACGCTACATAATTCAAATGGTCATCGACATAATGTAAATAATGACAGTGACCAAGGGATCCATTGCAGAGCCAACGGTTGAAATTTTTATAATAATTGGGGTGAGAATGCCTCCCAAACAAAGGTTTAGTAAATTTAGACCCTTTTGATGCATATTATTGAGTGGAGAATGTATTATAAGCCCTTGTTTGAGTCATATTATTTTTTTCATTTTCATTATTCTACTCATTTTCAATAATACATTTTTCAATAAAAAAATATTTTTCATCACATTAATAACTTTTCATTCATTTTCAACAACATATTCTCCATCACATAAACAAAAAACATGCATTCTTGGAGCAAAAATTTGCACCAAACAGGGGCTAAATAGTGATGTGATATAAAATATGTGATTAAAAAATAAATTTTTTTTTTGGATTTGCATGTAATATTATTTTATTGAAGAATATGTAGTTGAAAATGAATTTTGAAAAAATAAATTTTTATAAGAATGTGAATCAAATAGGGTGTTAGCCCTTGTTGGAGTCCTATTTTTTGAAAAAAAAAAATGCATTCTTGAAAGTTTTGATCCATTTTAATCATATATTATTCAATAAAATAATATTCCACTTAAATTCAAGATTTTTATTTATTTTTTAATCATACATTTCACATCAATACACTATTCAAATATACATTTTCAAAAATAGGACTCAAGCAAGCCCTTAATGTTAGTTTGTTTGTGATAGTTTAAAAGACAAGCCCATAATGTTTGTTTGTGATAGTTTAAAAAGTTAATGATAAAAGCCAATAATTAAATTTAACTATATTTTTTATGGGATATAATTTTGATCAATTTTTTAAGCACATATGTTATTAAAATTTGTTAAAACTTTTATTAAAAGCTTTGTCAAACCAATTTTTAATTTTATTTTTGGCTGCATATACTTTACACATAGGGTACCATCCGAGCCTTAGGTTTGGGAAATCAAAGCCTCACAAACAAACACACCTGAGACTGAGTTTTCCCGCTCATATACACGCGCTGAATAAAGAGGAAAGTGCCTGACACTTCCTCATCGCAGCTCCGAATACACTGAGAATACTTTCTGTAGCTTCTGAATCATGGCTAGGTACACTGGGAACGCTGAAATTATCTTAAATTTGTTTTTTCTTGTATAATAATTGAATGGGTTGGTGATGAAAATCAATTTTACAATCTGGATATGTTTTGTTTTGTTTTGGGTATGATTTAGAATCATCTGAGTAAGCAAGAATGTAAGAATTTATGTAAGTTTTAGTGCAGATTTTTTTGGCCTTTTATCTTATTATTCATAAACTCTTATCTTTTGTATGGTATTTTGATTAGTTTCTAGGTTTTGTTCCGAAGCTCCAAAAGCGATGAGCTTTAGCCGTATTACAAACAATGGAAGCTCTGTTAATTATTTTTTCCTCTCTTTTTCGATTGTACTATCTTGTTTTTCAGTCAAAAGCACTATCAATTTCATTTTATATTTTTTTTTTACTTTTTCTTTTTTGTTCCTGGGAATTTGATTGGATTGGGGGATGATGACATCTGGAAAAAAAAGATTGCTGAAATTTACCAAGAATAGAAATATGTTTATGTGGAAGTCATTTTATATAATACTTTAAGGTAGACAGATGTAATTTCTGGCATTTTTACTAAATTCGTTTTTTGAGAGTAAATTAGGTATCTGCCAATTCAAGGGAAAGCATTGGACTTTTGTAAATTGAGTCTAACTGATTTCTAATAGACATGTGCAGCGTGTTACATTTTACGAATGTATTTCGTATAACCAATTCTTTTGAGAATTTTGATTTACACATCTGAAAATTTTGATTAACTAATTTCGTAAAGGTAGAGTGTTGCACATGGCAAATAGTATGATGTAGTGTTCTCACAATGCAAGTTCAGAGAATATACCTTGAGAATATTTCTTACTCGTTCCTGATACTTGTTGAATCTGGTTGCTTTTAGATCTTCCGGTAAATTATTGATGAACTGAATGGAGTGAGAAAAAGGATTGTGTAGCCAACCCTGAGAATTGTTCGAATCAATAATTTAAATTCGAGATGAAGATATGCTTCTCTAGTTTACTGAGTTTGGTTTCATGTTAAAATACACATTGTCTAAGCATTTAAGTTACTAAAAGTTGTGTCTGTATTTACTTTGTGAGCTGGTGTTGCCATGATGTTTCTAAGAAATGGTATCCATTTTCTTTCATTGAAATATGCTCATGTTTAGTTTGACTTACTGTATCATTATTGCAGGTCTTGGCTTATTGATAGCAGAGGACTTGCTAGAAAAGTGAAAAATGCTACTCTTCCTGCTGCATGTCAAATCAAAGAATGTGAGGTGAATCGGGAATGCCCGAAGTGCCACCATCGCATTGATAATAGTGATGTAAGCTGGCATTCTTTATGTATCTAAGAAAATAGTTGCATTAATTTCCTTTTTTTTCTCCCTCTCTCGAGTGAAATTTTATTCTTGAATGTGATATAGACGTTGATACTTGACTTGAATTAATTTCTTTATCTTTTTTAGGGTGAAATTTTATTCTTGAATTTACTTACAAACTCCTTATGTGCAGGTTTCTCAAGATTGGCCTGGCCTCCCTGTTGGTGTAAAGTTTGATCCATCTGATGAGGAGTTGATTGAACATTTGGCTGCAAAATGTGGGGTGGGGAATTCGAAGCCGCACATGTTTATTGATGAATTCATCCCGACTCTTGAAGGTGAAGAGGGGATATGCTACACCCATCCAGAAAATCTTCCAGGTGAGTTAAATTCAGATTTTAATCTAAGTTAAAGTCAACAATGAATTTTAACCACATATTTCATGGGTCCGCAACTTTTCAATTACACATTTCATATATCAAAATCTACTAAAAATCTGATTTTAATCCCTATCAAACAAGGATGTTTGCTATTGTTGTTTTTCTTCGGCCAATGCTATCATGTTGGCTGATTGTACTTAAAAGTTACTTTTTTAGAAAGTCAAGATTGCCTTTCTTTAAAAAAGCAGGTTTTTTTTTTACTAAAAATAATAAATTTACAAATCATGTTTGGCAAAATAAGTAACTTAAAAGTAATTTTGACTTACTTTTAGCAGTTAAAAGTCGCTGAGTTCTTTAGATTATCTCACAATTATTGCCTGATTTTGTGTAGTAATATGCATGTGTTGATGGAAATTAAAAGAAGGCTTTCATTGTATCATAATCCTTAGCTTAAACTGATGTAATAAAATAGTTTTAGTAGATGACTTGGTCTAATGGTTTTTTTATTAGATAACATACTTCTTTGGTTCACTCACTTAAATTCAATGGAGCATGTCCCACATCGTCTCAGTACTATTGAGATGTGCAGTCTATGAGGAGTATGAAACCCTCAAATTGTTCACCGGTTTTAAAGTTATGAGTTAGTCTCATGAACTTTATCCTAGTACAAGAGCGGGTGTAGACAGATATAGATCAGGTTTGTTTCTCTAGCCCTGAGGGAGAGTGCAAAGTGACTCCTGCCCTGGTGCTAAGGCAGTGTTAATATGTCTAACTTCGGTTCAGTACAATTGAGATATAGAGTGTATAAGATGAAGTCAAATCTCAGATTGTAAAATCGATTTTATGGTTACTTGGTCCAATATATATTTGTTATTAGACTTTGGGTTTCGATTTCTTGCGCTGATTAATTTTATTTATGATCATCTGGATTTGTTTCAGGTGCTAAAAAGGATGGTAGCAGTGTCCACTTCTTTTATCGGACGATCAATGCGTATGCTAGCGGTCGGCGTAAACGCCGAAGGATTCATGGCCAAGAAAGTGTGGAAAAAGGACATGTCCGCTGGCATAAGACAGGTAAGACCAAACCTGTGATGCAAAATGGGAATCAGAAAGGTTGCAAGAAAATTATGGTTCTCTATGAAACCTCAAAGAAGGGATCCAAGCCTAATAAATGTAACTGGGTTATGCATCAGTTCCATCTGGGAACTGATGAAGACGAGAGGGAAGGAGAATATGTGGTTTCAAAGATTTCATATCAGCCACAGAAGGAGACTGACAAGAATGAGACTAATTTGAATCTTGAAGAATCTGATATTGGGACAACCCACACAAGTCCCAAGACTCCGAAGACAAATACTCCCTTTCCTCCTCGACCAGTGAAATCTCCTGATGAAGTATCTGATAAGGGGATAACACCATAGCCTCTCCAGGTTGGTGGCAACATATTAATTGCAAATTTATTGGCTGCTTGGATTGTTGAGTTGGCCATTTCGTCCTGTGAGAATTTTCTTTTCGAAATTGATGCATAAGATACTTGTTGGATGCAACAAGAGGATTCACAATGCTTATTGGAAAACTCTAGTAACTTATATCTCAATTATTGTTATAGACTAGTAAACTAAGTATCTGTTCCTTTGATGGCCGCAACGTTACAATTCACTATGTTTGCCAAGAAGCTTCCACGTATTGGGAATTGTTACATAACATTAATTCATATTTAAAGTATACATTGTTTTGAATTTAGCTCGAAATATAAAAGACCTTTTCAGCTTAAATAGTTGATCCATGATTGTCTTTAGGTGAATCTTTAACCTGGTGTTCCGCATTCTTTATGTATCACATTCTTTGTACGTGTGCTCTGGATTTAAGATATTTTTGCGTGCACTTAATTGAAAACATAGGTCTCAGGTTAGTTTAAGTTATTGTATATCGCGCATTTTTATTGGAATATCTGCACTTCTTGAAATCAAATGTATCCTGATAGATGTCATTGTAATTATTGTAGATATTCAAAGAGTTGTCTCATCCTTCATCTTATCCTCTGTTGAAGGAACAAATCGACTTCACCACTAGTTTGGCTGGAGAATCCCAAGCTGTTGATATGGATGATTTGCTATTATGCAACGAGATAATTGACTCTTATGCACCGTCGAGTGATTTAAGGCCTAAAATCTCATCGAACACTCAAGTTGCTCGCAACATAACCAACTTAGCCCAGGGAGATGGAAATAGTACTTTCGGAATTGCTGATCTTGAGAACTTAGAATTGGATACTCCACCAGATTTTCAGCTTGAAGTAAGCTCTTCTTCCTGTGATTTGTATTTACCTTTTTAATAAAATAATTCCAAAAACATGACGTCATTAATTTATTACTCTTATAATCCTGATCAATGCTTTCAGGATTTGCAGTTTGCTTCTCAAGACAGTATATTTGATTGGTTGGATCGCATCTAGACAAAAACTCTGCACAAGGGTGGAAGTGAAGTCCCAATTTTGTCCTGTCCCTCATCGAATTTCAGGTAAAACGTCCATCGACAATGGAAAAAACCGGAAGTGAAGGGATTCCAGGAAATTTCACTTTCCCCATATTTTCATCAAGTGCATTTGATCTTACCCGACAAAGCAATGGAATTTCAACATCAAATTTATGTTGCAGCTCCAGGAAGTCTCTGGTTTCGCTTTTTGGGGCTCGACTGCACTAGCTCTGAGCATCCTCGGCGTATTTTAATTACCATATTTGGATCAAACAATCTGGTTCCAATGTCATTAGAATGGAATATAAACTACATTAAAGCTAGACTTGTATAATGTGGATTCCATCACCATGAAAGGTTATTATGTGTATATAAATCTCTCTGGTAGCATAAGGGTACGTTGTTTGTAATTTTCTTTCCTTGTTTTGGTATCATGAATCTAAGAAATAGTGTTTTTTAGGTACCTTGATTCGAAAAATTAAGGAATTGCATCCTTCCTCTGTTGACATGTTAATGGTGTGAGCATATTTGGCCGAGCTTGAAGAGATTGAAATGTATATTTATAAGTTCCCAAATGTATTTGCACAATTGTGTCTTCCAATAAAAATTTAAAAATGAGTGAACTTTTTTTTTTTTAGAAAAAAGTAATTATATAAGGAAGCAAGGGTTTGAGGCAACAAAAATGTCATGGTGAACCAAATTTGTGTTAAATAAATTGGAATTGAAACTTCAGATAACTTGTGGATAGCGGCGGATTCAGCACCTGACAAGCTTTGGTGACCATTTGTGTTGGATTCGTCGGTATTCAATTTTATATTTTTTGTTCAATGTATTTATTTATTTGGAAATTATATATATATAAAATTTCCTTTCATTCATTTTTATGGTTTTGTTAGTTAGCTGGAGTCTTGGGTTTGACTCCCAACTACAGCAATCCTTTTGCAATTATTTTAGTTTAATATCTTTCACCTTTTTCGAGTTTTAGGCAATTATAAAAATCAGTGCAATCTAAAGATTCGAACTTGTGATCTCCATTGGAATTATGAAACATTTGATCATTATGACATTTGGTGGATATTAACTTTTAATGTAACAAAATTCTCTATGTTCTTTTATCAAGTAATAGATATATTTCTCCATTATTTCTTTATTTTTTTTAACTAAAATTCAACCTTACAGTGAGATGATTAAAATATACATTTTTTTTTTTTGTTAGACTATAATCATTAGCAAATCGAACCAAGAAAGTAAATAATTGGACCCATTTTTCAAACTTCAATTTGTTTCTCGATAAACATTATTAGACTAGTAGATAACGTACACCTAACTTACAATTCAAACTACGATATAAATAATTTCAATCACGGTATCGATTATTATTGCGGCCATCAACGGTTAATAGCGCCCGTGCTCACTCAAAATCTTGGATCTGCTACTACTTGTAGATGAAGATAAGTATAGCTTCATCTCTCACACAATAAACCTTATCCAAGACATCGACTTAAACATGTCATTATTTATTTACGCTTATTGCGAATAATAGGGGTTGATGCTAAAATTTGTACCTGGGCCAACCCGAGTTAATGGTGTGAGCATATTTGGCGAGCTTGAAGAGATTGAAATGTATATTTATAAGTTCCCAAATATATTTGCACAATTGTGTCTTCCAATAAAAATTTAAAAATAATTGAACTTCTTTTTTTTAAGAAAAAAGTAATTATATAAGGAAGCAAGGGTTTGAGGCAACAAAAATGTCATGGTGAACCAAATTTGTGTTAAATAAATTGGAATTGAAACTTCAGATGACTTGTGGATAGCGGCGGATTCAGCACCCGACAAGTTTTGGTGACCATTCGTGTTGGATTCATCAGTATTCAATTTTATTTTTTTTGTTCAATGTATTTATTTATTTGGAAATTATATATATAAAAAATTTCCTTTCATTCATTTTAATAGTTTTGTTAGTTAGCTGGAGTCTTGGGTTTGACTCCCAACAATAGCAATCCTTTTGCAATTATTTTACTTTAATATCTTTCACCTTTTTCGAGTTTATAGGCATTAAAAAAATCAGTGCAATTGAAAGATTCGAAGTTGTGATCTCCATTGGAATTATCAAAAATTTGATCATTATAACATTTGGTGGATGTTAACTTTTAACGTAACAAAATTCTCTGTGTTCTTTTATCAAGTAATAGATATATTTCTCCATTATTTTTTAATTTTTTTAAACTAAAATTCAACCTTACAGTGAGATTATTAAAATAGACATTTTTTTGTTAGACTGAAATTATTAGCAAATCGAACCAAGAAAGTAAATAATTTGACCTATTTTTCAAACTTCAATTTGTTTCTCGATAAACATTATTAGACCGATAGATAACGTACACCTAACTTACAATTCAAACTACGATAAAAATAATTTTAGTCACTGTATCGATTATTATTGCGGCCATTAACAGTTAATAGCGCTCCTGCTCACTCAAAATCTTGGACCGCCACTACTCGGAGATGAAGATAAGTATATATCTTCATCTCTTACACAATAAACCTTATCCAAGACATCGACTTAAACATGTCATTATTTATTTACGCTTATTGCGAATAATAGGTAATGCTCCTAAAAAGCATGCTGAACTAGAAGTCTAGAAGAGGATTCCACGAGACCTCGAAAATTTGGGCTGGCTAGGCAAGCTCAATTTCGGTCTAATGTAAGCTAAAACTCAAACCTATAATCTAGAGGGAGTAGGCTTGACCCTCAGGCTTAGCCTTAGACTAATGAGATAGACTTGACATCGATCTTAGCTTTCAAGTACTTAAAACAACATGCATCGAGGTTTGTTATCCACTACAACAAAAATAGCTTTTTACGGCATATGTTTACGGTGTGCAATTGACGCATGCCGTAAAAAATGACTTTTTACGGCATGCAAAAAATGTGTGCCGTAAATGATCAATTGCATAAAGTATTTACGGC
>CAIGRF010161603.1:18699-37365 GCA_903798235.1 Fraxinus ornus
TACAAACATGTTTGAAACGTAAGAACGTTTTCCGCATTAAGTGTCAAACGTATGGACGTTTTTGTGCTTAAGCCTTTTAATAAGGCTTTTGGACTCACTTGCACTTTTTAAAAAGTTTGGGAGTATAATTAGAATTTTTATTTTATTTTTCTTTTCCTTTTTTTTTTGTTTTATTTAAATTTGAGGGTATATTGATCATTTTACACTGAAAAACAGTGAAAATGACGTTTTCCACACTGAAACGTTGAAATAATGGCGAAAATGCAAAAAAATGAAACGTTGGGACGTTTTGCACACTCACTGTCAAATGTAGGAATGTTTTGTGCTAATAAGCCATTCTTGCCATCATGAACGATAAAAACGTTCTCTTTCTAACCCTTAAACTTTGGTTCAAGCACAGAAATTAAACTAATGTTGGCATATATTGATAAAGTTGATGGATTAACTAAAAAGAGAACTTAAACCAAATTAACATGTTTACATGAGAATCCATATTTTGAGCAATCAATAAATTCAAATAATGGTGAACCCCATCACAAGAGATCGGACATAACATTAACATTTAGTTTATAGACATAATTATCAACTTGTAAGTGGTACTCTTGGTGTAGTAATCAAATATTGACAATAAATCATGTCAAACATTAAATCTAGCTTTGGACCGACTCTTCACATAAAAATAACTTTTATAATGGTCACGTATTTATTACTACAGATGTGCAAATAATTTGGCTAAATATTGACATTCGTTTGGGAAGATGAATATTTGCATGAATAACGAACACACAACATTTCTAATAATCCAAATAAATTAATTTAGATAAGAGAGGCTACTTTGATAGCATATTGCTTCAATTAATTTATTTTAGAAAATTAGTAATTCGAAATAAACTTTAAATATCAAGATTTGAAATTGATTGCGCTTTTATCCTTCCAATTTTTATTTTTCTTTCATTTGTTTTAACAAAAAAAGGGAAAAAAAAATTAAAATATGTATAGTAAGACTGTGTAGTCGCACTACCCAAATTTTCGAAGCACAGCGTCGCAGCAATGTTGTAAGTCTAAAAATTTTCCAAAAAAAATCCAAATTTTGGATTTTAGGGTTAAAATTCACATCTTAAAATTGAGAAATCCAAAGTATGAAGTTCAACCCGAAAATCTTGGTTGAAGGATTCTTAATTTTGAAATTTATGGCTAAAATTCATATTCCAAATTAACGAATTTCAACCATAAAATTCTTTCTTGAATCTCAATGGTTTAAAGAGAGTTGGCTTTGATAACACTTGTTAGAATTTCATGAAACTTTAAATCGCAAGAACTTTAAAACCTAATTATTTTATTGTCAAGATCTTTCATGTCAAATCACCAAGATAATTATTAAATGTGAAACATACCTTAATTTATTGTGATGATTCTTTATTGTCAAATCATGAAGATCAACTGCAATCTCTTCATGTTTGGTTTCTTAATCTTTAATTTTAAATATTGTTTTTTTTATTCTTGAACTCTTCATGTTTGGTTTCTTAATCTTTAATTTTAAATATTGTTTTTTTTATTCTTGAACTCTTGTTTTTGACTTTGGTTTCTTGTTCTATAATCTTGATTGTCTCAATTCCTTCTTATTTGTGGATTTCAGGTCTTCTTCTTCAATATATTTTTCCTTGTATTCTTGTACTGATGAGATAACACAAAGAATGAGAATTACATATGAATTGAGGACCACAACTCTATTTATATTTTCATATGTATTCAATTCATCGTCAAATACAGTCATAATGGATCCGCTCTCTACACATATAATTCGATCCACACTTTATTTAGATGTCCAAAGCCCATGATTTTAATTCTAAAATCATGGGCTTTGGATATCATATTATTCGATCCACACTTTATTTAGATTTCCAAAGCCCATGATTTTAATTCTTTATTAAATCACTTTAATTTTGAGTTTAACTTTCAGATAACATTTATACACAATTAATTACATATGTCGGTTCAAGTGACAAATTAAAATCTAACTTAAGTTTGCATGCCAAAAATAAGTGAAACTATAATAATAATAGAATTTGTAATCAATAACAATTACAACAGTTTAATACTTACAAATCGTTCATACTCAAAACAGACAATGAATGCATATCAAGCACAGGCTTATTTTAGTACTAAAGAAAACATTTCCATCTCTCTAAGTGATTCTATCTCTTTCTTTATGTGTTCAATCCACCTCGCTTTGATTCTTACTAGTTCCAGGCTTTGTTTCAGATTCATGTCGACTGATGAAACTGGATGGGTTGCGAAAAATTCTGTCACTTCTTCCGCCATCTCATGACTGCTAAACTGGAAACATTAAAGAACAAGAAAATGAAGATTATCTGGTTTAAAAGCACTATTACATTATTTTTCTTTCATGCTTCGTCTTAGTTTACTCTTGTTTCAACTTCAAGTTTAGCCACTTCGCTTGCTAGGCAAAATGCATCTTGTTGGACAAGTCGTGCTTTTCTTTTTCTGTTTCTTTATAAAAGTGCATTTCGAAACTTGACCAAGAATACACTCTCTCTTCTAGTGTGACAATGAAAATCAAGACGGATTTTCCATGCCATATTATCATTTCCTCTAGCCAAGTCGGCAATTCAGTTGCTTCCACAGTTGTGTCTAGTTTGAAACAAATGTCCAAAGAACATAAAAAAGTTGGATGACCAGTGTGATACAACGCTACAAATTGGGTGACTAACAATGCTCTTAGCCCGAGGTATAATAGGTAATTTCTTTAGGCACTTACTGGTGCGATTATGTCTCTAACGAAATGAGTCAGAAGCATTTCAGGTGCCCATGTTTTTAGGATCCTTTCCAAGTTTTCCTGCATTCATGTATCATTTCTTCAAACAAATTTTCATAATGAAAAAAAAAAACACTTTATGAGCTAATATGATGTGCTTAAATCTTAATTACCAAATCAATCCAAATGCAAATTAACTATGATCAAGCACTTGTACATATATTTATGGTAATGAAGATATGCATAATGGCATTTCAGGTATGATAATTATCTATATTTTCTGACAATTTAATTGAATAGTGTGTGCAAAATCAAACACAGTATTTGCGTACTTTAAACCATGACCATGCTGTGGCACGACATTCCCAGCTTATCCCTGAAAGTATGTAAACTATATCTTGACGACGAACCTGCAGTGGAGCAAGAATGAAAATCAGTGATGTACTCGGGAATCAGAAATGTGGTTCATTGTAAAGTGTAATACCTCATCAGATAGCATCAAATTCAGAACTTCTGTAACTATAATTGGGTCCGGAGAAGATGCTATAAACCCTAGAAAAGGTCATAAAAGTATATGAACTTAGACTTGGGAAAGCTTTTATGGATATGAAGACATCAGCAGTGAAAGATTAATGTTAATTTGAATCCACATTCTTACGTAAGACCCTCGTCTCTTCCTGCACTGATCCAACTTCTCTATACAACTTCAGGAGCCAATCCAGTCCTTCCCTGTTCTCAGCACTTGTATTCCTTATTATAGCTGTATAAGCAGCCTGCAGAATGTTTTATAGGATGTTTATAAAGGTGGATTAGACAATGTTAAATAGTATTAAGAAAGAAAAATGATTAAAATCTTGTCAATTTTATTGTCTAGCTGTATAAATACATTATGTTACCTTTCTGGTGTTAACCGGAAGAAGTGACGTGTTTTTATCATCTAAAAATGCATGAAACCGTTTCGTTGCTTCTTCACAAGTTTGAGGATGGCCAAAACTAGCCAATGCCATCAAAACCTCTTCCCTCATCAGTGCATTTAATTGGCTTTCTTCAGATGCTGCATCCCAACCTAATTTTCTATTAAAGCAGATATAATCGGATATTTAGATCCTTGAACTTTTTCACTTTATTTTTTAGACATAAATGTAGCAGCAGAGATGAAAAGCAATTGTTGATTACTGATGTGGAAAGGAGATAAATTCATTCAAGTGATTAACTTTAAGGTACAAGCAAATGTATGGCATTCTCACTCTGCTGATAATAGGAGGAGATTGATGCAGAATTGTTTCAAATCAGACACCAACTCTGGAATGGCATCGCTTATAATATTCACGGCACTATAGCAAACCTGTTGGTAAAATCCACAGGCTTAATCTCTATAATTCACATGCATGATTACTGAAATGCAAGAGGAACTTCGTACATCAATAAGTCTCGATAGCACGGTGTAATCAAGTTCCTTCCTGTACACCTCCATCAGGTAAAGCAAAGATGAAAATGGCATCTCACAAGCCTCACAAAGAGCAAATGAATCATCCAAAATTCCTGAGAAGAAATTTTACATTGAATACCATATGAATAATTAAAGAAAAAGCATAAGTGCCGCTATACCAGTCATAGCACGTTTTGTAAGGTGGACTATGAAGAAAGCAATTACACTCAAGTCCACTCTAGAATTGTATACCAAACATACGCTAAGTGCTAACTAATTTCAACAGGCAAGACAAATGATTCCAAGTGGTGTAGGATGAACGAGCAGTGCGGTTAAGCTGTGGATAAGCACATTATACTCTAGTCTACAAATCATAATCGTAACAAAATATCGAGCATGAGAATTAAATCAATCAATTATAATGAAACGAAGTTAGAGAAATTAGCGTGCACCATATTCATCTGCTGCTGATAAGTAGTTGCCCTCTATAGCATGCTTTAATCGAGCCATAAGGTTATAATCGTACTTCACCCTGTAAAAACCAGCCTGGTGTACATTTATTTTGATCCATCCATTATTGCCAAAATCCTTCTGGTTATGCTGTTTGTGCCTGCTTGAACTTGTATCAGAAGAATGGAAAAATTCCACTATATCCAATTGCCCATTTTTTGTTTGTAGAAGGAACTTCTTTTGCTTATTGTATGAACCAAGGGACAGGGTAACTGGGACAATCCATTGACTATCAGAACATAAACCAGAAGATAGAAATTGATTCTGCAAATGAGGGAGAAGTATCATTTATGGCAAAATAGAATTTGTTCACCATAAAGAAAATGAATATACGAACCTGTTCGAATTTCAATATACGATCTTTCAGCTCTACAGAGATAACCGGATAGCCTTTTTGCTTTGTCCATATCTCCATGATTGTGTTAACTTCAACTCCAGATACTTCTGTGAGAACATTCCACAAGTCTTCAGTCTTGGCATTTGCAAATGCATATTTCTTCATGTATGAACCTAAAGACTTCTGATATAAAGGACAGTTGGCAAAATTTCAAAATAATGATCTTCTATAAATGAAAGCACGTAAAAAGAAGTAGTGCAATATTGATTTTTTATTGACAATCTTATAAAAGTTGGAAAATGGATTCTCCTACCTGGAATATTTCATCACCAAGATAATCCTGTAACATTCGAATCACTGATGAGCCCTTTCTATAGCTTATTGCATCAAAAAATTCAAGAACTGATCGAGCTTGGTGTATTTCCACCTGTGCAAAAAATGTATAACCATACAATAAATGACAACTCAAGCTCAAGAAATGGTAAAANAACAGGCAAGACAAATGATTCCAAGTGGTGTAGGATGAACGAGCAGTGCGGTTAAGCTGTGGATAAGCACATTATACTCTAGTCTACAAATCATAATCGTAACAAAATCTCGAGCATGAGAATTAAATCAATCAATTATAATGAAAAGAAGTTAGAGAAATTAGCGTGCACCATATTCATCTGCTGCTGATAAGTAGTTGCCCTCTATAGCATGCTTTAATCGAGCCATAAGGTTATAATCGTACTTCACCCTGTAAAAACCAGCCTGGTGTACATTTATTTTGATCCATCCATTATTGCCAAAATCCTTCTGGTTATGCTGTTTGTGCCTGCTTGAACTTGTATCAGAAGAATGGAAAAATTCCACTATATCCAATTGCCCATTTTTTGTTTGTAGAAGGAACTTCTTTTGCTTATTGTATGAACCAAGGGACAGGGTAACTGGGACAATCCATTGACTATCAGAACATAAACCAGAAGATAGAAATTGATTCTGCAAATGACGGAGAAGTATCATTTATGGCAAAATAGAATTTGTTCACCATAAAGAAAATGAATATACGAACCTGTTCGAATTTCAATATACGATCTTTCAGCTCTACAGAGATAACCGGATAGCCTTTTTGCTTTGTCCATATCTCCATGATTGTGTTAACTTCAACTCCAGATACTTCTGTGAGAACATTCCACAAGTCTTCAGTCTTGGCATTTGCAAATGCATATTTCTTCATGTATGAACCTAAAGACTTCTGATATAAAGGACAGTTGGCAAAATTTCAAAATAATGATCTTCTATAAATGAAAGCACGTAAAAAGAAGTAGTGCAATATTGATTTTTTATTGACAATCTTATAAAAGTTGGAAAATGGATTCTCCTACCTGGAATATTTCATCACCAAGATAATCCTGTAACATTCGAATCACTGATGAGCCCTTTCTATAGCTTATTGCATCAAAAAATTCAAGAACTGATCGAGCTTGGTGTATTTCCACCTGTGCAAAAAATGTATAACCATACAATAAATGACAACTCAAGCTCAAGAAATGGTAAAAAATTATTCTACATCAATAACATTTACCTCGATCGGATGAGATTGTTCCAAGGCATCCATACGCAGGCCACTAGTCATCTCTTGAAGAAACCGATTCCAAATTTTCCATTCGGGGAATAATTTATCAGTAACTAAATAACTTACCTAAAAGCATTGGATTGCAAAATTAGACAATAGCAAAGACGTTATAATCACTGAATCGCATCATGCTCAGAAAGATTACCCAAGTCGCAAACCCCTCATTAAGCCATAGATGAGTCCACCATTCCATTGTAACCAAGTTACCAAACCAGTGGTGAGCAACTTCATGTGCCACAACAATTGTAAGCTGTCACAGAAAAAGTAAGTCGCATTAGAAAATTAATTGGAAAATTGAGTGATACTTCTTGTAATCATATTTTCCGAGGCAAAAATTGGTAAAATATATATGCAGAATTGTTACCTACCGTTATTATGTTAGCTGCAGCAGAATGCAATTCATCTTGAAGCAGCTCAGTTTCTCGATATGTAATCAAACCATAATTCTCCATGGCCCCACCGGAAAATTCAGGAACTGAAACCATATCAAGCTTCGGAAGAGGATAAGGCATTGAAAAGTACCTGTAGAATTACACAGTAATTTAAAATTCAAGCAAATATAAAAATAAAATGAACCTAACATTTAATCTGAATTGGCGTTCAATATACAACCGTGTCTTTGCAACACTGCCAATCACAGATTTTGATGAATTGTTCGTATACATAAGATCACTTACTTCTCGAAAAAGTCCAGCGTCTTCATTGCTATATTTAAAGCAAACTTCCCCTTATCACTATTACCAGTAGGAGTATATACACGGATGAATTGTTCGTATACTTAAGATCACTTACTCCTCGAAACAGTCCAGCGTCTTCATTGCTATATTTAAAGCAAACTTCCCCTTTTCACTTTTACCAGTAGGAGTATATACTCGGATCATGATTCCTGCACAAATAGTTTAGGATTAGTTAAACTTTAGACAATGACAAATACGAATACTTTATCGTAGCATGCCCTTGACAATGTATATATGCATACCATCATCTGTTACGTCTTTAATGTAGTCATACAAACCAACTACAACAGCCACTAAATAAGTCGACATAACTACTGATTCTTCAAAATAAACATTCTTAAGGTGCCCATCAAGTTTTTCCTCGGAAATTGGCATATTTGACAACGCTGTCAACTCCAATGGAATGTTTTCTAATGTTATCTTGAAGTTAGCCTGCAAAGAGGATATTGTCACATGACCAAACATGTAGCTAAAAAACAATATTACAACAAAAGCAGCACAGATTGGTGATGGACTATTAAAATGCATAAAGTTCACAGATTGGATCTCATGCTCGTTTCAGCCAGATGAAATCGTTCTTGCACCACCTCCAACTTATTTAAAACTTTGATCAGCCCAAAGAGAAGAACCAAATCAACTTAATGAGATCAATGTGTTTTCGTGTATGGACCTTGAAAGCAGGTTCATCCCAGCATGGAAAGCACCTTCGTGCGTCCACTGCCTCAAATTGAGTCGCTGCCATATTCTTCTTTTCTCCTCCATCCAAGTAAGTACTGTCACAATTAATGTGTTGTTAGAGATTTTGGAGTAAGAAATAAACTAAAATAAACAACGAATAAATAAATACCCTGGATAAATCCAAGCAACCTTTTATTTGTTCAGACATCCAAAACTTCTATATACTGTAGAGCATAGTGAACGAATAGTAAAACTCTAAAATTATAATTCATTTATCTCTATTTTTCTTATCAACCACACATTCTCCAATAAAATAATATTATACATAATCCAAAAACTTTTTCTTCTTTTTTAACCATACATTTTTAAAAAAAAAAAACACTATTACAGCCATTAAAATGTCAAATAATGGTGGCCAAACGGGCGCTAGTTAAGAGAACTATATTTTCTACTTCGATCACAAAAATCATTACTGCAATCATGTTTTCTACTGACATATGGAAATCGAGTTACTAATTACTATTTCAAAGGTATAAAAAAAAATATTAACTTCCAAATTTCAGAACGCTCAAAGATTTATCCAAAACATTGAAAGTTCCCATTTTAAATTCCTCATTCTATAATTTATTTCTTCACAATACACAAAAATATCTTTCCTCAAATCAACTGAAGGAAAAATCAAGCAGAGAACATATAGGAAATTGGAAAATTAAAGAAAAAAAGAGAAGACACCATCTGTAGAAGTCTTTCAATTGATCATCAAGAACCCCTGAAAATCCAATCTCCAGTACACAAACACATTGAGAAATAGCAATAGTAGAACACTAAAACCACATAGATCAATCCATCAATTGACANAAGTGAATCGTTAATTCTTGAGTTCCTATAAGTTCAAGTAAGTTACTTGGGATTGAAAGTTGGTGAAGGAGACTTGATGAATGACAAGTTTAAGTGCATTCAAGACGAGGAATCTCGTGGCTCGATTGATGACAACATCAATTAGCACAAACCCAGAAAAAACACAGCCCGAAAGATCAAGTTTTAGAGTGAGATCATAACGTTTAGGAACTGCAAAATCTGGAAGTCTCGTTCGTTCTTTGAAGTGCTCAAGCTTTTGTTCTTCAAACTCCATTACTCAATATTTTCTAATCACTCTTTTGCACTCTGTGAATCAACCGAAGTGAAGAAAATCCTTTGTCTAGGAACTAACATATAAATAAAGTATTAAAAAATAAGAAAGGAAGTTATTTTTTCTCCTCCTTTTTGTGATTGGGTGGGATTGGGATAGGGTTTAGTTCGTTTTGTGGACGACCTTTTACAGCCGGCATGCTTGACCTTGTGAAGATAATCAGTGATTGGTACTTGGGTTTGCCGGTTTGTCATTGAAGTGACTGTCAAGGCTCCCTTCGCCGTTTTTGTCATTTGCAATTTTCAAAAAACAAGTTCACTTGCCTATTTTTAAAAAACGAAATTTTAAAAATAAGTTTAAAATTTTTTTAAAAAACAAAAAAAAAAAACGCAAAAAAGTCGTTTTGGCTGTTTTCAGTTAAAAGCAAGCCAAAACTTTATTTTTTATTTTCGAAAATAATTTTTCAAAATGACAAAAAGAACGCGTTTTCAACAATATTAAAATGGACACTCAAAATACAAAACTCAAAACTAGAAACTGAATCACGAAGAAAAAAACCCCTTAAATTTCAACCCTTAGAATGACCTTTTTTTGGCACTTATTTGAAGGGACCCACAAGTAATATATATATATATATATATATCCCGGGCGGACGTTGAATAGTCAACGTCGACCAGTCGACGTTCATCATCAACGATCGTAACAGTGATGTCGTTTATTAATATTTAATTATATAATATTAAAAATTATTCAATATATATGTAAATGTACTAAAACGTAAAAATTATATATATATATATGAAAACGTAGTTTAATACAACCAAAAATACTAAAGAAACATAGTTCAATATAACCAAAAGTACCAGGACTTCTTTGTGTTATTTAATAACTCTTGTGCTCGACTAGAATCAGTGGTGGGACTAGATTCATAACTAGACAAAGAAGAATTAGGTACGGACTTTCGTTTCGGTTGAAAAAATAGATCCATAATCTGCAAAATACCCCAAATTATTTTTCAATTAAAATTGATTAAAAATTGAATGGAATAGTCTTCAAAAGAGTAAACAGATTCTCCATTTACTTACAATTTAATATTTTAAAGGATCAACCACATCCACATTTATTTTATGCTAGTTGCACTTTGTTTACTAAAATACATATTTTGACTTGCAAAGAATTTCGAACCCTATCCAATTCCAATTTCCAGGCTTTATCTTTATTGGCTTCTTAATTATTTCCATTTAAATTTCTGTGTAGACAAAACTAAAACCAAACACCATTTTTACGCTTAGTAATCGGTGAATCTTGAAAGAGCCTCATCTCAAATTCTCAATGGAATCCTCACTTCCACAGTGGCAGCCATCCCACTCGGCCACTCCCACAGTCTCATCACAGATTCACAAATCACAACTCACATTCTCACAAGATGTCAACATTCACAAATCACAACAGTCAACACAACTACACAACTAACACAAGGAAACTNACTCCCACAGTCTCATGACAGATTCACAAATCACAACTCACATTCTCACAAGATGTCAACATTCACAAATCACAACAGTCAACACAACTAAAACAAGGAAACTAGGAAAGTAACAAAAACAAAAAAAACAAAAAGGAAGAAGAGAAACTCACATTCTGTCTGTTGGAGCTGGAGTGGACCAAGAGTCTGAGACCGACGCCACTTAACCTGCCGGTCGGAGAATCGGAGATCAGAAGACAGACAGTAGCAACGGCTGCAACGCACAGCGGCACAGGCACAAGCACAAGCACGCAGTGCGACGCGGCGCGGCAGCAGTCAGTGACTCAGCAAATCGCCCTCCTCCTCAGCTCCGGTTTGTTGGGTTGTAACTTTCAATTGGATTATTAGAATTGGGGATTTTGTTTGTGGTTATGGGTTGTAAATTGGCCCAATTAATTGGGCCTTATTGTTTGAAAACAAGGCCCAAGTGCTTCCCTTCTCTTACAGTTACAGAATAAAAGAAAAAAAAAATTCCTCAACTGCCCGCAGGCCTTCTTCACTGCTGCTTCCCATTCCCGGTGGCACTTGAAAATCCCGGCGGACCCAGCACGGGCGGCCGCAGGGGCTGGCCAGGTGCTGGGTCCGCCCCTGAGTATCGTGCAAGGATTTTAATTGAACATGTGGACTTATATGTGAAATCTTGTGTATTAGATTAAAGACTATCAATTTTAGTTAAGCTTGTTTAAAGTGATCTAATAAAGTTTTGGTATTTTAGATTTTGAAACACCTAATTAAAATATGAGTCTTTATGTGTAGAGACAAGACATGTTCCTAATTTCATGAGGGGTCGAATTAGGTCGATGGGTCATTAGTATATATATATATATATATATATATATATACGATTATAGTCCTCGAATCACACGTGTTTTGTTCATTCTATTATGATTCCCATCTTCAGAGAGAAATAAATTAACAACGTATTGATCTGCAAGACTAAAACCGCATGACTAAATCATTGCATCAACATATCTAATTCAGGTACGCTTCGGCTTCGGTTTACATATTCTTGATGATCAAATATGAACAATCATTATGACGGTAAAGTTTTCCCAACAAGTGGTATCAAAGCCTATTCATATTGAATCATTGAGAATTGAAATTTTAATCTGATTCTTGAAAATTTCATTATTTTCAAATTTAGCGATTCTGGTATCAGTTTTGTTAAATATGAAAATTCTTCAGTGGTCGTCCATGATTTTCAGTTCAGTTTTTTTTTTTTAAAAATAATAATTCTAACAATTGCGTAGACTGTAACAAAGCGGCCGCAAGGCGACAGCGCGAGGTGCGTTGCCACGGGGGGTGCAACGCTTGTTGTACCCTACACCGCACGATGCTGTATCACACACAGCACCACGCCAGTACCGCTGCAGCGTGCTCCAAGCACTGCTTACAGCTACCGTCAATGTCGGCCCTCCCGTAATTAATTCTAGGTTGCTGGGTTTTTTTAGAAGGTGTATGTGTTCTAAATTAGGTTATTTCAGGCCCTTGTTTGCAATTTCCAAATTAGGGTTAGGATTGCAATTTTTAAAATGATTTTTTTTATTGATTTAGCCCCTTGAGTTTGAAACTTTGCTAATTCAACCCCTTAAGGTTAAAATTCATCCGATTGGACCTTTAAAGTTTTGGGTTTAATAATTCGGTCCCTGAAATTTGAAAATTAATTAATTGGGCAATTAAAGTTCAAAGTTTTGTAATTAAGTCCCTAAAAGTTCATAATTTATTTAACTTAACCCCTAAAATTTTGAATTATTAATTTTTGGACCCCTAAAGTTTTGGATAATTAATTATTGACCCCCTAAAGTTTTGAATAATTAATTTTTGATCCCTAAAGTTCTGTATTATTAGCCTTTAGGCCCCTATAGTTTCAAGATAAATTAAATATGTAAATTCGGTGATTTTCTTTTCAAATTTTGGTATGAAAAACTCTTTTGAGAGGTGTGATTTTTAAAAACGAATTAATTGAAACAACATCTTGTGGAAATTAATCAATTTAGAATATTAAAAGGTGTTTGTGTGTGTTCTATTCATGCGAATATTTGATCGGCCCAAAAGAATATCAATATTTGGCCGAATTATACATACGCCTGTGGTGATAAATATGTGGCGATTATTTAGTTTGACGTGTGATCAATAAATTGGCTCAAAGAAAGGTTTATTGATTAACATGTTTCTTTATTGTCACTGTTTGATCACAACATTACCTCTTACAAGTCTATATTTTTGTCCAAAGACTAAATATTGATATTGTGCTAGGTATCTTGTGATGAGCTCTACCAAAAGATGGGTTTATTATTTGACAGGAGTTATAGGCAATGTTTGATCATTACACCAAGAGTACCACTTACAAGTCAATATTTTTGCCCAAAGACTAAATATTGATGTTGTGCTAGGTATCTTGTGATGGACCCTACCATTATTATTTGCATATTAAGAACATTCATGTGAGCGGTTCCAATTAATCACTCTTTAATTTAGTTTTAAGTTCTGCTGCTAATATCTCTGCTAGCATCAATTTAATTTCAATGCTTAATGACATGAACTTCAAGGCATGACAAGAGAACGTTATGATTGTTCTCGGAGTCATGGATCTGGACCTTGTTTTACGGGTCGATCAACCTGTTGTACTTACTGATAAGAGTACCTCTGATGATAAGAGGGAGATGGAAAAGTGGGAACGATCGAACCGCATAAGCTTGATGGTCATAAATCGTGTTATTCTAGAAGCATTTTGAGGCACTATATTCGATAAGGTGACTATGGCTAAGGGTTTCTTTGAGGACCTTAAGAAAAGGTTTACCAAGAATGAAAAGGCTGAAACTAGTACACTTTTGGCAAACCTTATCTCAATGAGGTACAAAGGGAAATCAAACGTACGAGAGTACATTATAGAAATGTCTCACAATGCTTCAAAACTAAAGGCACTCAAGTTGAATTTATCTAAGGACTTGTTGGTGTACTTGGTTCTGATATCCCTTTCGACATACTTGAGTCAATTCAAGGTGAGCTACAGTTGTCAAAATGACTCATGGTCCCTTAATGGGTTCATCTCACACTATGTCAAAGAAGAGGAAATATTGAAGCATGACAAGACAGAAAGTGCTCATTTAGCCATCACATTCAAGGACAAAAGGAACAAGAAAATGAAAACTAATAAGGAAGTTACGGGAATAGCTAGGGATGGAAAAAAATCTGACAAACTCGATACCCGCGGGCCCTGCCCAGAATGGGGCGAGGATAACCCGTTTAATAGGGTATTCGGGGCGGGGACGGAAAGAGAAATTTTGCCCCAGGGCGGAGACGAGTAATGGGTGCCCCACCCACCCCGTTTAATTTTTTTAAATTTTTTTTAGAATTCAATACTTTAAATGAAAATTTTCACGAAATTTCATTAGTTCTAATAGAAAATGGCAACTAAAATTATTTGTATAAGTCTAACAAATGTGGGCAATAAAAATAAATTATCAAAAATTTTAAAAAAAATTAAATAGGGTAGTAAACGGGGAAAGGAGCCCACCCCGCCCCGTCCCGCCCCGCCTTGCCTTAAACGAGTAACGGGGCGGGGAAGGTTGCCCCAACCCTGTCCCGCCCAGTTGTCATCCCTGGGTATAGCATCACCAAAGAAACAGCATAATGAACAAATTGAGGGTTTCTTCTGTGGAGCTGCAGGTCATAAGAAGAAGAATTGTACCAACTGTCACACATAGCGTGTCAAGAAATGTATTCTTCTTCATTTGTTTGTTCTAAGGTTAATTTAACTTCGGTGCCTAGACACTTATGGTGTATAGATTCTGGTGCAACAACTCACATCATTGTGTCTATCCAGGGTTGTCTGAGTTACCAAAAATCAAGTGATGGTGAAAGGTACATCTATGTTGGTGAAGGCAAGACGGTGGAAGTAGAAAAAATAAAAAATTAGATTATTGTTAAAGACTAGATTTTATTTGGATCTTAATGAGACATTTATTGTACCATCTTTTAGATGGATTTTGATTTCCATTTCTATTTTGGATAAATCTGGTTATTTTTGTTCATTCGAGAATGGAAAATTTAGTTTGTTTCATGATTCAAAATTGGTTGGTTCCGGTTCTTCATCAGGTTACGATAGTTTTTATTTAATTGATACGATTACTTCTTTTAATGAATCCTTACATGTAAGTACTCGAGGTGTAAAGTGAAAATTAACCGGCGAGAATTCCGCATTTTTATAGCACAAGAGATTATGTCACATCTCCAAGAGGAGAATTGAGAGATTTGTGTCTAACGAAATTCTTGATCCCCTTGACTTTACAGATTATGATATGTGTGTTAATTGTATAAAGGGAAAACAAACCAATAAAAGAATATTTCAAGCCAATAGGATTTTAGACGTCTTAGAACTTATACATACGGACATTTGTGGATCTTTCCCTACGGCTTCTTGGAATGGTCAACAATATTTTATAACATTCATAGACGACTTTTCAAGATATGGCTATATATGTCTCATTCAGGAAAAATTACAGTAGTTGGATGTGTTCAAAAACTATAAAACTAAAGTTGAAAACCGACTCGGCAAAAGGATTAAAAGCGTCAGATCTGACCGTGCTGGTAAATACTATGGCAGATATGACGGTTCAAGTAAACAACGTTCAGGACCATTTGCTAAATTTCTAGAGGAATGGAGTATCGTCCCATAGTATAATATGTCACGTTCGCCCACTATGAATGGTATTACTGAAAGACAAAATAGAACTCTTAAGGACGTGATGAGGAGTATGATTACTCATTCTACCGTGCTAGAATCACTATGGGGTGAAGCATTAAAGACCACATCATATATACTCAATAGAGTTCCAACTAAGGCCATTGATAAAACCCCTTATGAGCTTTGGATGAGTAAGATTCCTTTTGAAGCATGTACATATTTGGGGATGTCCAGCTGAGGCAAGACCTTATAGGTCAAATGAAAAGAAACTGGATGTAATGACTATCAATTGATATTTTATTGGATACTCTAAAAGGTCCAGGGGTTACAAGTTTTATGATCCCACAACTAAGAAATTTTTTGAGATATGAAATGCCCGATTCTTTGAGGATGTTGAGTTTGCGATGGGAGAAAGTGTTACGAATTTTGTCTTTGAAGAGGAATACATTGAAAGACAATAATTAGGATCGGGTTTATATCCCTGACATTGTTCAAGAAGCAACTTCGGATCAAGACAATGTCGTTGTATCTCCTGAAGGTCAACAACTTATTCCAATGAACAAACTCTACAGACTCAAGAACAAATGCCATTAAGAAGATCCACTAGAGAGAGGAGAAGTACGGTTTCAAATGATTACATCGTATTTCTCCAAGAACATGAAAGTGACATTGGAGTGGTAGAAGATGATCCGATCAACTTTTGTCAAGCCATGGAAAATTCTAACTCTCAAAAGTGGCTCGATGCCATGAATAAAAAAGATAAAGTTTATGAAGGACAACGACATGTGAGACCTCATTCCATTGCCTGAAGATACGAAATCCATTGGTTACAAATGAATATTTAGATCAAGAGGGACTCGAATGGTGATATGGAAAGGTATAAAGCTCGTCTTGTCGCAAAGGACTTTACATAGAAAGAAGGCATCGATTATAAAGAGATTTTCTCTCTGATTTTTTTGAAAAACTCTTCCAGGATTATAATGGCATTGGTAGCGCATTTCAATCTTGGGTTACATTGGATGGATGTTAAGACAACATTTCTCAATGGTGACATTGATGAAATATTCTATATGGTGCAACCAAAAACTTTGTGTCGGATGATGCAAAACAAATAGTTTGTAAACTAAAGAAATTCATCTGTGGACTCAAACAAGCCTCTCGCCAATAGTATTTCAAGTTTCATCAAGTGATCATATCATATGGTTTTGAGATGAATTTGGTCGATGATTGTATATACCACAAGTTCAGTGTGAGCACGTATATTTTTTTGTTTTTATATGTCAATGACATATTGCTCTCCAACAACGATATAGGCTTATTGCATGAAATCAAGAGATTTCTAGCAAGGAATTTTAAGATGAAAGATCTTGGTGACGCCTCTTTTGTATTAGGAATTCAAATAGACCAAGATCGTTCTCAGAGTATTCTTGGATTATCACAAAAGAACTATATCAAAATGGTATTTAAAAGATATGGAATGCAAGATTGTAATTCAGGTGACACCCATGTGATTAAAGAAAACAATGACCCCAAAATGACTTGGAAATTACAGAAATGTAGAAGATTCCTTATCCTTCAGCTATAGAGAGTCTATGTATGCTCATGTTTGGACGCGTCCGGATTTAACGTATATTGTTGGGATGCTAGAGAGATATTTAAGTAACCTGGGAATGGATCATTGGAAAGTAGCCAAACGGGTCATATGGTATTTATAGAGAACAAATGACTACATGCTCACATGCAGAAGATCGGATCAGTCGGAGATCATCGATTTTCTGATTTCGATTTCGCGGGATGCCAGATAGTAGGAAATCCACTTCAAGCTATATCTACCGGCTTGATGGACATGTTATTTCATGGAAGAGTGTTAAGCAGACACTCATAGCTACTTCCATGGCAGCAGAGTTTGTAGCGTGTTATGAGGCATCAAACCATGGAATATGGCTGCGAAATTTTATCACTGAGCTGTTCATTGTGGACAGTATAGAAAGACCACTCAAGTTGTTTTGTGACAATAAATTAGTAGTGTTATATTCCAATAATAACAGGTGCTCGACGAAGTCAAAACATATAGAGATCAAGTTCTTGGTTGTTAAAAAAAGAGTTCAGAGTAGACGGATGTCAATAGATCATATGGGGACAAACTCTATGGTTGCGAATCCGCTTACTAAGAGATTGATACCGAATGTCTTTAATGAACACACTACTCATATGGGTATAATGTCTATTAAGGATATCTAATTTCAGTGGGAGTTTGTATTTATGTGTTCTCATATTAGGTGCATGTACTGTCATTTTGGATATGGCTTATGGTTAAAGTTATTTACGGTTATAAAGTTTTTGATTTATTATCTCTGAACTTATTTGAAAATTATCCCACTAAGGTATTTGGTAGACTAGTTGGAAATAAGCATGTTACGATCACATCACATGTAATTTTCATGCACGCTTCCATACTTGATCCACGTCATTCAATTATGTCAATATACGTGACCATTGATGGGTTTAGTTACGATATAAGTAACGAAAATCGCTTTGATCCTACGTTGATATAATTGATGGACCGGATTGTTTGGGGATGCATTCGGTAATGATAGCAAAATTATGAGTATTCATAAGGTTATGTTTAAATTTTAATGTTCAAATCTAAGGTAACGCAAATAGCCGAAGTGGGAGATTGTAAAGATTTTAATCGAACATGTGGGTTTATATGTGAAATATTGTGTATTAAAATTTAAAAGTATCAATTTTGGTTAAACTTTAAAGTGACCTAATAAGGTTTCGGTATTTTCGATTTTGAAGCATCTAATTAAAGTATGAGTCTTTATATGTAGAGATCAGACATGTTCCTATTTCATGATGTGCCGAATTAGGTCAATGGGCGGTTAGTATATATATATTGTTATGGTCCCCAGAGGCCAGATCACACGTTTTTTGGTTCTTTGTGTTCTGACTCTTATCTTCAGAAAGAAACAAATGAACAACGTGTTGATCTGAAAAACTAAAATCGCAAGACTAAATCATTACATTAATATAGTGGTGGCAAAATAGCTCGTGGGCTCGCACAGCTCGGGCTCGACTCGAAAAAAACTCGAGCCAAGCCCGGCTCAGGCTCGGTGACACTGAGCCAAGGCTCGGGCCGAGCCCCATGTTGGGGCATTGGCCCGAGTCGGGGCCGGCCCGTGTGGCTCGGCGAGCCACGCGAGCCGGCTCGTGACACGGGCCAAAATGGCCCGTGTC
>CAIGRF010161603.1:42746-55333 GCA_903798235.1 Fraxinus ornus
TTTCCAATTGCTTCGAAACGAGTCCAAAACTAAAATAAGATAAAATTAACCCAAGTTAAGTAACATGAAATAATAAAATGACACAAAAGATTAGTAAAACGGCCCCGAATAAGTGCACAAAAATGCACTTATCACAACACGACCGAGCTAGAAACTCTCCCCATTCAGGTCGGGGCCCGCAGGTCAATCAGGTCTTTTTTCTTATATCCTTGAATTCATTCTCTCTCCAATCGCAGCGGAGCGGCCAATACCCACCCCCTACCACATATCTCGAATCCAAACTGGAGCAAGAATTCTTGCCCCACCCTACCGACACTACTGAGAAAGGGATTTCCCCATTTAGGTCAGGGCCCGCAGGTGGATCGAGTTTTTATTTTTTTATATCCTTGAATTCACTCATGTAGGGTCGACGAAGTAAACTTCTCCGATAAGTATTGACTAAATAATAAACTTAAGGGTACAAATGGGAAACCAAATATGACAAAAGTGCAATAATCTTGAATCCCACTAGCTTAGCAAGTGGAAATGTTATTTTGACAAAATGCAGTTACATTGAGAAGAAAGAAACATAAACACGCACTACACTCATATATGCAGTGTTACTACAGGCTTACAGCCAATGTGAAGTACAACAAAGTGTAGAAACTAACAAGCCTTCGGGCACACAACAGTATTTAAATCGACACAAATTAATGCTCCAAGGATTACGTAACGTGATCATCACACTCTTTCTTTATTCGCTTGAAGTTATATGTCTCTTAACATTTTGGTGGATGAGGAAGTTTGCACTTTGCCGGCAGCTGCATGGCAAGATTTGGGTCGACTCCCAGGGACGGCAACAATTTAGAGTTCTTATAGGAGCAAAGGCAGCGTAAGTCTGCGTGTGAGAGTGCAGAACAACAGGCGGACGAGGGAGGCGGTGGGTTCGGGGGTGTAGCCGCTGGCCTGCATGCCATCAGACCCGCACCGGATATGTTACATATGGTTTGTGCATTCAACACCTCAACGATGTTACTGCTTATGGCTACAAGAAGCAGCATCAAAATTGCAGCCTTCTGATATGCCTCCATATTAAAGGATTTTTTGAACTCTGTTTCTTTTGCTTGCTTGCTTGGTGAGGTTAAATGAAATGCATGGGGTAGTTTATATAGAAAAAGGGTCATGCTACAGGTACAAAATGGTGTCCAAAATGGCCAAGTCCCACAGCCGCCCCTCCAATAGGAGGCCGCCACTTGGCCATTTTGGACACCAAGAATTATCCATAGAAAAAATGATGGGTGGGGCAATAAGAATAGAAGCCCGTGAATGTACAATGTCATACTTTATAGGTTTACTGTATTGTCACGGGCATTGCATTTGTGGTATAGGATTCCCAGGAAGTCAATTTCAGAAACATTATTATTTTATCAAAATGAGAATGAGTTAAAAATTTGACTATTTCCTATGATCAAATCACATTTGTGTCTTGTCATGAAATTTATGTGGTAATTAGAAGGCTACAAAATTGACGGATTGAAGAGGAAGAGGAAAAGGGAAAACCTTGCAGCTTCTTGGGCTACTAAGATTTGCATTAGGCTTCATAAATGAATAATACCACTTTGCCACATAAATTTGACATCCTGGAGGATTGATGGAGTTGTGGCAAAAAGTGATTGGTACATGACTTTATTTTTTCAAACGGCTAATGACAAAATGCCATACGACATTCTATCAAGAAAATTGGCGAATGAAGTTGTTTCTACACTTGGACAAATAACTCGGTTTGGAGCTAGCTTGACAGGGTATTGGTGAATGATGTTTGGTTGCAAATGGGGTTTAATAGCTTGTCTCATTTTCTACCTTCGGGGTGCTTGTCCGATCACTCACTGTGCATTGTCTCACTTTATGTCCAAAAAGAAACCGTTTAGATTTTTCAATATGTGGACTAATCATACTAACTTCCAAGAGGTTGCGCAAAATTGTTGGCAACAAGATGATAACCCAAGAATAATTAATCAAGAGGGATGTTAATTGATTTTTAAATTTTTTTCTAAAAATTAATCTAAATTCAAGCAAGTAAATACTAAATAAATTAATTTAAATAATAAGCGCAAATACGAAAGTGATAAGTAAAATGAAAGAAATCATGCAAACGATATAATTGTGGAGGTTCGAACCAAAACAATAATCTACGTCCGCTCTCCGACACGAGCAATGTTTTTTCACTATAATGATTGACTTATCATGCAATTCAACTCTTTACAACGGTTTCGATGACTCAGAAATAAGGATTACCGATCATTATACACTATTATTTTTTACGGGACCTTAATATGACCCACACTATTGAGTTTTAGGGGCCTCAATATGACTCACGCGATAACTTACAACAAGGAACACCGATCTTTATACTAGTGAGCTTTCACAGGATCTCAATACGATCCACAAATTTAGAGTAAATGATTTTACGATGAAAAATCTCTCTTAATAAATGATACAAATGAATTAAGTACTAAAAGAGACTAACACTTCAATAAATAGTTATATATGATAACTCAAGTGTTAGATGAAAAACTTTGATTTATATGATAATTAGAAATTTAATTCAATCAATCAAAGTTTTTTAATGAGAAGATGAAGAAGAAATAAATGCAACGCAAGTTCAAAAATGTTCTCAAAATATATATCTCATTTAATGAATGATTGTAATGAATTAGGCACAAAGAAAGAAATGAGAAACTTTGATGAATATGATGATTTTATAAGTTCGATTCAATCAATTAAAGTTTTCAATATAAAGAAGTAGAAAAAATATATGCAATGTAAATTCAAAGATTTTCTTCAAAATATGTCTCTTTTTTATGAATAATAGAAATAAGTTATGTAAAAAAATAAAGAGAGATGAAGAATTTTGATGAATATGGATTAAAATGCTTGAATCAATCGAAGTTTTTGATATGAAAAAATAAATAAAATAAATGAAAGTGTAAGTTTAAAGAAATCTCTCAAAAGATATTTCACTTTGATACTTTTGAAGAATGTTGTATTGAATGCAAGAAGTAGATGTATATATAGAGTTCAAAACGTAAAAAAAAATCTGCGAGCTCAGATGACTCGTCCAATGTACCGCTTCTTGTCCGGATGACCAATATTATTGTTTGTACAATAAAAATCATAGGTCAAAACGGTTAAATTTTGGACCGTTGGAAACTTTTGGTCAACTGCCCGATAATTTTGGTATTTTTACGTTTTGGCCCCGTTAATCCGAAGATTTTGAAGGGCATGAACTTTTGGAAAGTATAACTAACTTTTCGAGATAAAATATATTTTTCAAGTTCAAATATCATACTAAAAGTTATATTTATATTTGATCAAAACATTGAATTAGAATGACTTTTAATGCACAAAAATATTTTTAATGTATAGAATGATTTTGAGCTTAAATATTCATTGTCATCTATTAAAGTGTTAGTACATTTACACTTTAGCTAAGAAATCAAGTCTTTGATCTTGCTCCGAAATTTGGCTCTAAAGTTCTTGAATGTTACTTCGATCTTGACTTCCTTCATGAGTCCGATTTGTAATGATAGTTTTTGATCTTTTGACGACCACCGATCAATTTTCCATCGTATGCTTTGAAAAACTATAATCACTTGAATTCAATTTGTTAGTAAATAAGCTTAACTTATTTATTATAATCAAACCTTTAAATTTATAATCAACCACAGATCAACACAAGAGATTAGGGGTACGAAACAATTTACGCTTTGTAAGAAGCTTCAAAGTCTTAAAGGGGAGCTAAAGAAGATTAATGAGAGGTACAATTGGCATTGCACGATAATCCTCTTAATATTGAATTTCAAATTAAATGGGCATACATGAGGAAAGTACCCATTGATTTTTGTGAAGCGGAGAGGAGTTTCTACTATCAACAAGCTAAGTGTGAGTACCTCAAGCATAGTGACAAATGCACTAAGTTCTTCCACTCGATGGCCAAGAGGAATATTAAAAGAAACTACGTTGTTACCGTGCTTAAAGGGGATGGATCATATACTGCCTCATTGGAAGAAGTAACTGATGATTTTCTTCATTTCCTTAGTGATTTACTAGGGAAAAACTGTCTGAGACACCCTATTGATGTTGATGTCTTGAAGAATGGTACCATGTTATAGGAAGAGAACGTGTTGGCCCTAGTTCGAGACATTTTCGAGCATGAGATTAAGGAGGCATTATTTAGCATTGGGGATGATAAGTCTTCGTGGCTGGATGAATACACTTCTTGTTTCTTTAAGAAGTCATAGGACATTGTCGGTCATGAGTTCATAGGGGTGGTGAAAAAATTATTTGCTTCTAGCTCTCTTCTCAAGCAAACTAACCACACAGTTATTGCATTGGCTCCTAAGACAAATTATTCTACCTCAGTTAGAGATTATAGGCTGATTGCTTGTTGTAATGTGTTCTATAAGGTTATTACCAAGATTCTTGCTTCTCGGTTAAGACCTATACTTGGGACGATTGTTGATCAAGCACAAACCACATTTGTGGAAGGTAGAAGTACGATGGAGAATATCCATCTTGCCCAAGGGCTTTTGAGACAATATAATCGCAAGAGAGTTGCTTCTAGGTGCCGTCTTAAAATTGATTTTAAGAAGGCATATGACTCAGTTGATTGGAAGTTTCTCAAAAGTGTGTTTCATGGTTTGGAATTTCCAAATAAATTCATTGATTGGGCGGTGGAATGTATTACCACGCCGGCATATTCTATTGCTCTTAATGATAGTCTTCATGGATTCATTAAAGGGAAAAAGGGACTTCGTCAAAGGGACCCTCTCTCCCCTTCTTATTTGTGAGTTGCCTTGAATACGTCTCGAGGATGTTGAAGCGTGCAACCGACAATAGTGAGTACAATTTTCATCCTAAATGTGGTACCTTAAAGAATACTCATTTGGCATTTGCGGATGACTAAATACTCCTCTAGAGATTGTGAAATTTCGGTAGGCATCGTGATGGATTGTTTATCTAATTTTGCAGATATGTTGAGCCTTTAGATGAATTTCAATAAATCTAGCTTGTACACAGCAGGTGTGCGTAGGCAAGAGTTTGAGAATATCTATGGCCTTAGTAATATGCCTAAGGGATTATGCCTTTTAGATACTTGGGTATTCATCTTGCAACGAAAAAAGCTTAAAATCAGCTACTTTGATACATTTCTCAACAAAATTTTAGCCTATATTTGTGCTTGGTCTAGAGCACCTTTGTCCTATGCAAGGAAAGCAGAATTTGTTAGAACCGTCTGTCAAGATGTTGAATGTTTTTGGCTTTCTATCTTCCCTATCCCAGCTACAGTCATTTCAAGGGTCATTAGTCTCTGCCAGAATTTTCTTTGGGGGTCTAAGATACCTTTGGTTGCTTGGAACTACATTTGCTTACCGAAATATGAGAGGACTTGGTTTTAGAGATTTGAAATGCTGGAATTTAGCACTTCTGTCAAAGTCGCTTTGGAATATTCATAGGAAGAAGGACTCGCTTTGGGTCAAGTGGATTAGCAATCTATACTTAAAGGGGACAGATTTTGGGGAATACACAACCCACAAAGGGGACTCGTCTCTGATCAAGAGGCTACTGGAAATCAGGAATCAGCTCATTGGACCTAACCAGAACGTTGATGCTGGATGCTTTCGCATGGACAGAGCTTACAAGTTTTTCAGACAACCTGGTGCTAAGAGGGCATGGAGTAATGAAGTTTGGAGACCATACATTACTCATAAACACTCCTTCAGCCTTTGGCTGGGAATACAATCCAAATTGCTTACTAAGGTTAGGCTACCGCATTTCAACATTGATGGCACTTGTGTTTTTTGTGGTTCACAAGAGGAAACATGTCAGCATTTGTTTTTCCAATGCCCTTTCTCTTCACTTGTTTGGAAGAATATTAAGGTGTCTTGTTTGGAAGAATATTAAGGTGTGGTTGGGCATTAAAAGAGTAATGACAATTATTGCTAGTGCATTGAAGTGGTTCAAGGAGGTTAGGGGGACTTCTTAGCAAAGTAAGGTTAAGAGGATTGCATTGGTGACCTCATCTACCATATTTGGATGGAAAGAAATAGAAGTATTTTTTGGGATCTAAGACCACATGTAGATAGCATTGTTAGACGAATCAAAACACATGTATACAAAGTTATGTTTTCTTTGTATATGAATGTTTTGATTCAATTTGAGTCTTTTGCGATGGGTTTCTAGATCATATCTTTTGTACATCTTTCTTTTTGTTGCCTGAGTATGCTCAGGGTAATTATACGAGTCGTTTGATTTTGATTTGTACAGGTATGCTCAATGTACTTGTACATAATTTTTTATCAATATAATTTATATTTACAAATAAAAGAAAAAAAGTGGCAAATCTATCTGATAATATAGCAAGGTTGTTCAGAAGTTGGATAAAGCTATCTGTACTGGCATGCATCTATCGGCCTGTTTGAATTGTAGAAATTCAAACCGACGCATGCCACGCTTGCATCTGTCAAGCCGTACGGGTGGCACGGTCCTTATAAATTTTCCATAGGTTCCATCGGATGAACGTCATTAAAACCATCACATGAACACAACCGCCACTTTACGGGAACTTTCTAAACTGTCAACTGCACCTGCCACTTTGCAAGAGAATGGGAACTTTCAACACAGTCAACTGCTTTGGTAATTATAACTTGAACACTCCCAAAGGATATTATCATGCTCATTTAGCCATAATGTTGATCACAACCTCGTACGTTTAACTTTTGAATTGGAACAAGCTCAGCTACTGATCGCATAGAAAGGAGAAAACAATGGCTTCAAATAACACAACAAAGTAAATCGACAGTAAATACTTCAAAGCATTCTAGTTTTGCACAAATTAAAAACCAAAAATTAACAAAAATAAGTTCTCATTTTTCAAGAGCAAGGCACGATGTGTTATTGCTGCAACCATAGTTATAAAACTCGGCCGGACTGGTCGGTCACGGCCGATCAGTTGACCGATTTTCAAAATTGCATTTTAAAATATTTGAGGTAATTGAATCTTGAACCTCTAGATAAAACAATTACTTCATCACCATTAAAGTTGTAGAGTATTTCAATGTCTATTATATGCAAGAAGTAATATGTATCCAATTTATCATCATATGTTTTCTAAAAGTATTTTTATAAAAAATTTGGTCAAACATTTAACTTTATTTTTTAGACATAATTAATTAGTGAAAAATAATTTTAAAAAATACATAAATTTGTCTAAAATAATTTTTTTTATAGATTTTTATGCAATGACTTACCGGTCTGACCATTAACCCACCGGTCCGACCTGTAAACCGAGACCCAATAACTTGTCCGGATCGATGTCCGGGTCGAGTCTAATAACTATGGCTGCAACAGTAAGTACAAGAAGGGTTCTGTACTAACATCTTTTTCAGATACTGTGTCTAGCTTCGACAAATGAACTGACTCCTGCTCCTTCCAATTATCCGAGAAGCAATAGGCTAATGCTCGGATCAAAATATTTGGTGGAAAGCAAATGGCATCTGGTAGATATTTACCCACAAAATTTTCTAAAGATTACAAGAAAACAAAATGTCCTGACTTTAATTCTATTTTAAGATAATATACAAAGCAGTAGAACCAGGCAGATCAAGATGGTGAATCTTCTAAAAGTAAAGTTAATGGAATAAGAAATATTCAGCAGAAACTCCTTTTCAGGAAATGCACCATGGAACGATCAAATCAAAACGCAACCATTATTCCTTTGCAACCAAAATTCCCTCATGTGATGATACAGTTCCTAACAGCAATAAACCACCCTCAAATAGTTTTCGATACAATCTATGAGTACTCACCATTGCATCTAATTCTACATAACTTATAAGCCAACAACAATGATAATGTGGAAAAGTTAAACATATGTGACGACTTAACCAGCTACACAACAAGTCTAATGTTTGGACAGTTGGACTCCTTGCTCATCAGATAGTTTTTTAGAACATCCATGACCGACCCAAAATCCGCCTTCACTTGCACGGGTGGATTTGCAAACCGGCAAGCCATGTCTTTAATCTCCCCGGAATGATAATCGACCTTGGATTGTGTGAACTTTAACCCATGAGCGGTACTTACCACAACAGTCCTATCCGTTGGACCGATAACCCCACTTTGCCTCAACTTAAACAATGCAGTCAATGCCACACCAGTATGAGGGCATATAAACATCCCAGTCGAGTCTGCCTGAGCCATGGCATCCATCAACTCTTCCTCGGTCGCCTCCTCAACAATCCCATTTGAATTCTTCAATGCAAAAACTGCCCTATCAATTGAAACAGGATCGCCAATCTGAATTGCGGACGCAAATGTAGTACCTGCCTTAACTGGCTTAAAATCCTTCCACCCTGATTTGTAATGCAAGTAAAGTGGATTAGCATTGGATGCTTGAGCACAAACAAGCCTTGGAATCCTATCAACGAGTCCCAACTCTTTACACATATGAAAACCTTTGTAAAATGCATATATATTCCCCAAATTTCCACCAGGAACAATCACCCAATCGGGCACTTCCCAGTCGAACTGCTGCAAAATCTCAATTGCAGCAGTTTTCTGCCCTTCTAGCCTCAAACTGTTCAAAGAATTGGCCAAATAAATGGGTAACTCAGACGTGACTTCACGAATCAACTGCATACAACCATCAAAATCAGTATCTATACTCAATACAAAAGCCCCGTTGGCTATCGGCTGAACCAACTGCGCTACGGATATCTTATTCGCGGGCAAAAACACAATGGACGGAATCCCAGCAGCCGCACAGTAAGCAGACAGAGCCGCTGATGTATCACCCGTGGATGCACACCCAACTCCCACCACAGGCCGGTTCAATTTGCGCAACCGATTCACCTGGCTTACCAAAACAGTCATACCCAAGTCCTTAAAACTACCCGTATGACTAATCCCACAATGTTTCACCCACAAATCATTCATGCCAAGAAACTGTTTGCCAAAACGCTCAGCCCAAAAGAGGTTCGAGTTCCCCTCAAATGCACTAACAATATCATCACTGTCAATTTCCGGCAAAACCCACTCCTTCTTGGACCAGACTCCGGACCCATACGGCCATGTGGTCTTGCCTACACGGGAATCGAAAAGGGATCGCCAGTACTGACCATCAAATTTCTTGAGAGCGTCCATGTCGTGCTGGACGTCGAGGAGGCCGCCAGAGCGGCTTCGATACACAATCTCATCGAGTGAATAAGACTCGGTCGAGATGGTATCGGCATTAAATGGCACGTACTTGGCTGAGAAGTTGTGAGCGGCATTGTGGCGCCGGGCCTCATCACGGATATTCTGGTCTGCTGAGCGTCGGTGCTTGAGATGGACACAATCTCATCGAGTGAATAAGACTCGGGCGAGATGGGTTCGGCATTAAATGGCACGTACTTGGCTGAGAAGTTGTGAGCGGCAGTATGGCGCCGGGCCTCATCACGGATATTCTGGTCTGCTGAGCGTCGGTGCTTGAGATGGTTAGATGATTGTGGTGCCGGTGAAGGGGGTGTGGTGGCGGGGTCGTAAGAGGTGTTGGCTTTGATAGGGATAAAGTAGGTGGTGGATGGGGGTTTAGCGGTGGCGGAGGAATGTTGGTGAAGGGGTTGCGGGGAGAGAAAGGAGGATCCGAAAATGGGAGAAGCCGCCATTGTTGAGAGGAAAATGGAAAATTAGGGGTGTCGAGAGGGCGAGTCTGACGATGTTTTGTGGGGAGGTCTAGTTTGGTTATACTTAAAATTAAATTAAGGATAATTTTGACTAGTTTAAGGATAATACATTAGTCAAAAAAATTATTCTTCACACTTTTTAATCATTTTTTTTTTTTTTTTTTGATACTTTACAAACCCATTATCCAAAAATATCAATTTTATGACACGACCGCTAAAAAATGAAAATTATTAAGAAAATTTGGTAGTAGACAAATCCTTTTCTCATTTTCATAGAAGAAATTAATATTAATTGTAATGGCACTCTTTCTACTAAAAAATTGCTTCTTTTTTTTTTCAAAAGAAACGACACTCGAGAAGAATTTAAAAATGATTTTTAATTTATAAATAAAAAGAAATGAACGGTTAATTAAATTGATAATATTTGTAAGTTCATTAAAATGTGTTATTGAAATTAAAGTTTGACCATTTATAAATTAGTCAAACAAAAACTAATAAAAATAGCTTTTAAAAATGATTCGTTAAACATTTCGAAAAGAGTTGGTTAATAATCATTGTATGAAATTTCTTTAAAAGTAGTTTTTTTTTTAAAAAATAAAAAATTATAATTAAAACTATACATTTGATTAAAGTGTTGTCGAAACCATAATATTGAATGAAAGAGAATAGAGCGGACCATTTATTTTTATTTATTTATTTATTTTTTTGGGTTCTACTCGTTATATAGGAACATAAATTTCGTGTCAACTCAATGATTTTAGAGGTTCTATATTAATATAATATGATCTCTCTATAATTAATAACCTCTCACATTTAATAAAATTTAATTAAACCGTTCCATAGGCATTAATTTAATAATTCAGCTATAGTTATTACAAAATCAAGTGTTTTCTTTGTTGCTCAAAATCGGGTGTTTTTAATGTCTCTCTTTTTGACTTAGTGGGGGCCTTCCACCACTTCCAATGATGCAGACGCGGTTCTCTCTTCGCGAAAGATTTAGCGGCTGTCTGGGAATGAATTTCAACCGGAGGAAATTGATTTTTGAGCCCTTTTTTTTTTTTTTTTTTACTGTTTCTCACACCACAATCGCCCATTTCTGTGTAATTTTTATCGTTGCACCACTCAACAGTCAAAAAAGTGAGTTTTAATCCAAATTTTAATCACTCCCGGACAAGCCCTTAATGAAAGGGAAGCTAGGGGTTAAATCGCCTTCGTTGTTGCTTGTATAGTGTTAAATGTTGTTTCATAGAAATTAGGGTGATTTTTTTATTATGAATATGGAACATAATTTGAGCTTTCATTTATATGGCCTTATTTTTATTTTTTTTTAATTAATAGTGAGGACTATTTAGTTATTTGATAGAAGATGAAGGACTCATGTCGCAATTTGGTTAGACTATACAATTTGTTTTCTTTAAAATGACAGCCGCAGACTTGGTTTGGAGGCTTTTGAATTTCAATTTTTGACTCTTCGTTCTTATAATTTCTAACCACATCAATTTGATATCAAAGCGAAACCGCATTTCTAATAGAAAATACTGGCGTTCTAAAGTAGCAATGGCAAAAGTATTATTGCATGACAATAATATTTTTGCTCCATTTAATCATGAGGTGTGAATGGACCATCTCGGACGAGTATGATGGTCGACCTATTTTCGATTATTCTGTATTTGGAAGAGGATCTAAACGTCGAGATTCTTGACGGGCAGTCGTTTCAATGGAGGATTTCATGGAATATACATAAGCAATAAATTATTAGCGGCCGTGCAATAAAACCCTTGTTTGTCTGATTGTCTCTCATTCTTTCAAAAATCATTTTTCTATACATTTATTTTCAACCACACATCTACACAAAATATTCTACACGTAAACCCAAAATTTTTTTATACCTTTTAACCATATTCTCCAAAAAATCGATATTCAAAACAATGTTTTTTTCAAAAAAATGCAAAGTATACAAATTTCAATATGCTCTCACAAACAATCACACCCTCTTGCACCACCTGCGCATCCAATCAATGGTTATACTTTCTGCATAATTTGATACAACTCTGCTAGAGAGAATTGTCGGACTACATTACAAGAGGACAAGTAGCCCACATTTATTGGACTTTGGGCAAAAAACAATTTTATCACAACCAATGCACAAGCGTCACCTGGCTGGCAATCTCTCATGTACGAAGGGATTAACTCAGTTTGATAACCCAGAAGTATTTACCTAATCAATGCTCATATTTTCCTACGAGAAGAAAAAAGTAGCGTCGTCCATAGTCAATGACTGCTAGTATTCATCCTATGTGACATATTGTTATTTGATACATTAACTTGTTATTAGGTTGCCATCCATTAATGTCTCAAATAATAAGATGTCACATATGATGACTACTGACCGCTGATGAATATGAATAACATTATTGTTTGTATATCTAGAAATTCAATAACGAATATCAACAAATCTTGTGAAAAAGATGTAGATATAACGGTAGAGAGAACAATATCAATCAATGCTCCCAAAAAATGGAAAATATATATATATATATCCTTATCCAAAAACAAATGGAACATAACTCAAATATAATTCAACTAGACAACATAATAATAAAACGACTCGGGGAAAAAGATCAAACCAATTAGATGCTTTCATACAAACGAGATGAAAGATTTTCAAGAAACTACGAACCAAAAATAGAAAATGAACACATTAATGTAATGACACCACTTAACTAGTTCGTGACCAGCGATTTTGTGTTTGGGGGTGGGATTGGACAAGAAATGTTTGAACTACAACTCCCAAGTGCCTCATGAGATATTTAACTTACAAACCAAAATATAACTTTAATCACCACGTAACTCAACAAATCAGAGTTTTTTTTTTTTTTTTTTTTT